>JBCHJU010124310.1:0-16430 GCA_039654505.1 Plocamopherus imperialis | reverse complement strand
AAAAATGGCCTTTAAAGTATGAAAAAAATTTCCAACCTTCATTCAAAGTATATTTTATTGTACTTAGAGACACCTTTATGGTAAAAAATTTGGTTTGAAAGATTATTGATTTGAGTACCAATTTTAACGATAAGTAAAATTCGATTTTTTTTTTTATGCTAAACTTCAAATATTCTACCCGTATACCCCCTTAAGTAGATCTTGTTGAGAGATTGATTAGTCTTTTGAATTTCAACCAGACCTTTACTACAAGTATGTAATATGATTGTTAGACAAGCAATCAATCAAATGCAGTTAGCATATGGTGTCAATGAAAAGGTAAACCTTAATATGTTTGTTTGTTTGAAATATAGCCCAGTGCATCCTTATTGGTTGATCTCAGGCCTACCAAAATATGTTAAGGGGAATATAAGAAGTACGTCCAATTTTGACCCACAGATTCCTGATTTATCAAAGAGAAACTCATCCACCAAAGTTGCACATTGGGATTTAGTGATACGATGAGCTTGTTACTGTTGCATCAATCAATAAGGCTGACAATGCAAGCTGTCTTAAGAAGTGACACTAAGATAATGGTTTAAGTTACAGGCACTCAATGAGGCCAAGAGTGGTTTTTTGAGAGGCATATCAAGCGTACCAATTCATTGCATTTATCAGTCATTTAAGTCTTTAAAAGAGGCATAGTTGAGATCTTAGTCTTCAGGGTAGCTGGCAAACTCAGTTAGCTGGGTATTCTTGTCAGCACACCTAAAGTAACTCATTCTCCTAGGATTTTGATATTAGTGTTGACATTTAAGTTTCTGCTTGAAATCTTCTGTATCTCTACTGCAATTTATATTTGTTGAGAGTTTATTCCACAATCTGAATGTATTAGGGAAACATGAATACGAATGGCTATCTACATTTGAAGTCAAAAGTGTCACTTTGTTCATGCTCACAAAAACTGGTTATCTGAAATATTGAAAGAGAAGTTAAAATATTGTTAGGTGATATTTTTATCGAGAATACATTCCATTCTTCTAAAAACAAAAAAAAACCCCAACTATTTTAAGACAGTATGCACTTGGACAAAAACTACTGTATATATGTTTTCAGCCAAATGCTATCGTATTCAAAGCAATACAATATGTTACACAAAATGATTTTGTAATAGCTGTCTACCTATTTTCGTTTCAGAGTTCGTGAAAGAAGTGACTTGAGGGAAGGCCCTAAGAAGCCTGGCAAGCTGAAATCAGTACATTTTTCAGACAATGTACAAATCAGCAATATAAATCAAAATATGCCAGTGCAAATTGACCAGTCAGCCATGAGAAAAGTTACAGATGCAGAGAGAGAGTACCTCAAAAATCTTTTGGAGAATGATAAGGTGTGTTATTTCCTCCCATTTTGTTCCTTTTCATCTCTAAATTGGATCATTGTTTTAAAACTAATTTTTGCCTTTACATTTAGTGAAACAAATTTTTATTGGGCATCTTAGAATGCGAAAAGAGAATTATGAAAATCAGGCAAACATTATGCATTCATAACAAAATGTCTTCGTCGCTTATGACTGTCTATTGTTTTACCAGCATGTGTAGCTTTCCATTCACACACTCATAGTAACCTGAGTTGTCAGCTATTTTGAAGATTAAGACTAAGAGTAAGACTTGAATGTAGATACATTGCAGCACGCGTTCGTCAACACAATTCGTCGAACTCACAGATTCCTTGAACAAATTGCAATGCCCCAAATGTTTTCCCCTATTTTCTTTATATTTTTTTCACGCAATAGTCGAACTCTTTCACGGATCCCTTGAACTGTTTGCTTGCTGCCAAAGCTGTGTGAGCAATTTTCTACATCTTACTGATTAGTTTGAAAAGCCCACTAGGCTTATCCGATAGCTAAAAATAGTTCAGGCTGTGTTGATGTACTGTTTACAACAGCATCAGTGGTTTCAAAAGCTCACTAATAAGTAATCGTACTAATACTAGCTGGTGATTAACAATGGCCCACCTTGTGTTGATGTACCATATACACCTGCATTCAATTGTCTTAATAGCCCATTAGTACTAGAATTAGCCGGTGACTACAAATAGCCGATACGATGCTGGTGTTTGCCTGCGATAGTGTAGGCTACATTATGCTACGCGACGTGAGCAACACAGAAGGCCCTGGCTAGATCTAGTTTTAGCCCATTGTAAGTGGAATATTGCTCCCTGCCACTATATTAGACTCATTTGACTGCATATAAAGAAGAAAAAGAACCCAACAACAAACACAAAACAAACAAAACAAATCGAATAAAAGAGAGGCCATGACAGTGGAAACGTCGGAAATGGGCCACGCAGGCATTGGTTTTGCTCAAGTTAAGACAGCAATGGACATAACTACAATATTAGTACATCCTATAGGGCTCTTCCCGTGTCATATAGTGATTCACGTATTGTTCGAATCACTGATTCCTCTATTTCTGCTGTCCCAACGAGTTTGACGAATGCATGCTGCAATGTGTATTAATTTTTTACCTTCCATCCAAATAGTACATATGTATTAAGCAATCACTGACTCTAATGATCTCAGTCAGATTGTAACATATAAGGCTATGTTGGAATCCCCACTGATCCTTGACAATGAAGTTGACAACAGGCTAGGCTGGTCTGTGTAGGAGAAGGATTCAGTTTAATGCAAAAATTGATGCTAAGGCCCCATTTTTTTTTCATGGTATACTCAACAATATGATTTTGTTTGGTTAAAGAAATTTAAGTCGGAGAAAATAAAACTTTTGTTGTACTGTCATGTTCATTTCCAAATTCACTTTCTCTTCCACTTCTATCTTCTTAATTATCAAGGTCATCCACATTGATTCAAGAAATTAAATCAACATTATTAGATTAAACTAAATTTGATTGACTAAACTAGGCTTGTATATTTTTTGTATTGTGACTTGTGTTATGACCCTTGAAGACGCCAAGCTAACATTCTGGCTGAAGGCTACCTAAGGTGTGTGTGTGTGTGTGTGTGTATGTGTGTGTGCGTGTGTGTATGTGTTTGTGTGATTTGTAGCTTTAAAATTTCATTAAAATGGTTAAGATAATCTTCGAATAAGATTAACTGCTGGATCAGTCCTGAAGCACTTTATCTTAAGTAGACTCCTCTGTAGTGATACTGCTCATATCTGGAGACTGGCTTTCAATGGAAGAATAAGGCTGAATTTTGGGTGAGTTGAGTAGATACAATCATATCTACTGCTGCCCATCATATGTATCTATCAAAGTCTTTGTTGTTTTCTCTACAGAACAAAATGCTTTTATTCCACTGTAACCTGAAATTCTATGTCAATTTTTAGGTGCCAACCATAAGCTTCACTCAGACTCATCCTCCAATGGACAAGTCAAACTTAAAAGTCGATGTCACTCCTGATGTTCACATTGTAAAGGAAGGCTTTGTTGAGAGAAAGCCCAATGTTCCTACTGTTGTAGCCCGCAACTATGATCCAGTTCTCAAGCCTGTCGCAGTAGCATTCACTCGTGACCCTCAAAGAAAACCCTCTCCCCTTTCAGAAACAGTTGATGAGTTCCGCAGCCTTTCAACTAATTTCATGCCAACCGGTAAGAAAATGTAATTCTCGACATACATAATTTTATAATTTGAATTCGAAAGGAGAATTTCATTATAAAGTGTCAAACCATCCCTACACTGAAAAGCTTATTAGTAAAGTTGATTAAAAAAAAACTAGTTTATTATCCGACACATTCATAATTTCCCAGGAAATTTCTGACTTCTGGAACGATTTTATGAAGTTAAGGGTTGTACAAATTTTCTTTTTACCTTTTCAATATCAATTTATTTGATGTGTGTTTTGTGTTGTTTGCCTCACTGAGATAGCATATCATCTGCTCTGTGTATTTTCTTTATTTTGGGGGATTATTTACCATTTTACATCACAATTTTTATAAAGTACCTTTTTAAAGGTCTAGTACGTCTCACTGTGCTACTTCTGTGGAATTTTAATGCTGGAACAGTAAGGTAAGGTAAGGTATGGTGTTAATTGATATGAATATTTGATGGATTATAGTGGCAGGGGTCATAGCACAGGATCTTTCCAACCATTCAAATTTATCAATGTCTCTGTTTTATTCATATCAGCCCAGAAGGCATTTATATTACAAGTCTTGTAAATAGGACCTTTATCTACCCTATACCTAACAATGAGTAACTATGGAAGGTCATCAAATCTGCAGAATTCCGCAGAAAACTATGACCTGTGTTATAGAGAAAGAAAAATAAACATCAATAAATATTTTCTTTTTGAATGGACATAGATGATATAATGTCCTATAGATATATATTTCATGTAAAAAATCTTCATCTGTTGTGTCTAACTCATTTCTTTGTTTTTTGTTTTGTTCAGGACTTATGTGCCAGCCATCAATGCAGACTAGCTATTCATCCCAATTCCCAATCTACAATTTGGCAGAAAAGAAAGATTTAAGATTCTCATGGCAACCTGGGAAGGGCCAACTACGGCCACAGTCTTGTTTAATGGACCTCCAAAATAGTTTCATTAAATCAGAAGTGAGTAAATAGATGTCCGCCTGAAATTTTGAAAATATTCCATTAGATTTAGGTAACATGAAGTACGTTCTTTTAGTTGTCTATCTATGCAAATTTCTTTCCCGGTCATCAGGCTTCTTGGGTTAGTCATTCCATATTATTGTCTGCAATGATCTAATCAAAAGTTCTTCTGAGCATAATGAAATTACTTTAGCAGGCATTTAAATGTATTAAAAATTTGCATGCATTCTAGATTTCACAGCATTTACTTTCATTGAATATTCCTCAGGTCCAAAAGAGATTTCATCGAGTTTTCCCTGAAACGAATCCAGAGATACGAAAAAATATAAACACTGGTAAAAAGCATACATTCTTTGGCATGAATTCCCAAGTTATCCATGGCTAGGATAAGTATACTTTGTAAAATTATGTGGAAATGAAATTGAATCAATATTTATATTTGTACAGTGTTTTACTAAAGAAATATATTATTTTTACTCTATCATGGTTTTATTTTGCCAACATCTTAAGATGTATATCTTTTTGAGAATTCATGAGATGTACTTGTTACTTAATGTATTTATTGCCTATAGCCTATATCAGTATTTCCTCATTTTGCTCAGCATTATTTCTTTGTGCAAGTTCATAAAGATTGGTGATTATGTTGACCATGACTTTTTTGTGTCTTCCTTTTTTTCTTTTGTTTTCTTTTTTTAAATTTAAAAATTTGGAATCTCTCTTGCATTTAGGAACAGTAAGACGCCATTTTTTGTGCTTCAATATAAGAATTATGTAATTTATTACTTCCGTGATGACAAGAATATCATGGAAATCAAACTCTGACTCACATTTACAAGTTGCTTATCTAAAGGGTTAAAAGTAGATTGCATTGCACTGCACTTCTTATGTTAAACTAGTCACTAGTGTGTTATGTGATATGATATAGATATTTTGTCATTACAAGGCAAATAAAAAAAAACCCCAACCAATTCAGTTTCCTAGTAAGATGGATGACTTTAGAGACAGAAAATATTGATTAAATATGTTTGATATCAATACAAATTTGTAGAGTCAAATATAAAGTATGTTGAGATTTTATTTCATTGACACTTTAATAAAGATTTTGTGGACCAAAATACTTTCCAATCCTTATGATAGCATTGTGATAATTTTTTGAAATAATTCAGTTAGAAATCCTTGTGTACAAAATGTATTACACTTGTGTTGTGTGCACTCTGTTTGAATTGGGATATATAAATGTAAATGATTTTGACGAACATTTGCTATGTGTAAATAAATATGCAGTCTCACATAGTGTCCCGAAATTTCCCTAAACGTGTAATCTAGTGGAAGCAATTTTTATGAAAGACCACCCAAAAACCTTCCTAAAACCAAACTAAGTTATTCATTAGAAACTAACCCATATGCTGTGTTATAAATATATATTTTAGGAAAGTCTTTGATACATAATCGTGATTATAGAGAGCCACAATTTGTAGGAGTTTTCTTGAACTGAGTTAGAGATTTATGCAGGTAGCAGAATGAAGCCATCAATTTGTTCATAGGTTCAAATCAACAGGAATTTTTGAAACGTTCATTCAAATCATGACAAAAAGTACTGTTTCCTCCAGTTTCACAGTCAGAAATCAGACATCCAATACTATTTTTATGCAGCCAAGCTCAATTCCGTATACTTGAATCACGATTTCTGGATTTACACATTTAGAGATTTACAGGGACTATGTGAGATTTCTTACTCATATCATTGTTGAAAACTCATTATATTTAAATTCAAAAAGTTGTGTTTTTGTTATTTTTAAATCCCAAGCTTATCTGTGATTTCTTAATAATACCTTGGAGTGTATACCCAGCCCCTAATGCCTGAAAAAACAAAAATAAAAACAACGTCAGCAAAAAACTGCTGTCCCACAAACAACCTAGAACAAAAAAAAACAAAAAAACAAAAACAAAATTTTATAGCAAACACTGGTTTACATGTATTACTTCAAACATGTATTCCTTAGACTTATTGATCAGTTCTTTACTCTGAATTATAGTAGAAGTAGAACAGGCAAAACATCAGAAGGGAAGGTAGTGTAGCAGGGTATCCTTACTCCTCTTTAAATACCAGTCCAAACTTAACAATAGCGTTGCTTTAAGATCATCAACTTTGACACAAAAAGGCCTATGACCAGACTGATAATGATAGACTTTTCCCACCTCACATTAAAAAAAATTCTGAAAACATGTTTCATCAGTCTCTCCTATGATCTAGGAAATCAGTTCAATTGTATAGGTTGACTGATACATGTAAGTATGTAACAAACATATTGTTCATACTCAAATCTATTGAGCATCGTCATCAGTGAGTTTCTCTTTACCACTGGTCAAAGTTCTCTCTGCTGAAATGAACTCAACGTTTTATTGTTAAAATAATGTAGATACATAGGTTTAGTTGAAATTCAATTTACACATTCATTTCTCAGTCATTGCTTGTAAAGAAAAATATATAGTTTTAGAAAAGGTTGTTTCCTTGGACATCCAATAAAAAAAACACAGTCAGCCTGAGAGCATATGACATGTGACTTGTATGACACTGTTTACTAATTTGACAGGTTATACTTTAATTTTAATCTCAGAGGACATTTTAAGGACTAATATCAATTTCAACTTTTACATTATCTCATCTTTCGCTCCTTTCACTTCAGTGAGGTGTGTGAAATGAATATTGAATATTTTTATCCTCTTGCTTTTGAATAAATATATTTAAAAAAAAGGTCATAAGAGTTGTGAATTAATAAGGACTAAAGGGACATAACATTTGTGAATTAACAGGAATTTGCTGTATTCTGTATTCAAAAATGAAAATACGTTATCTTAGTTGTGTGGGTATTGTACTATAGTACTCGCCGGATTCCTGCACGCTCACGGGAGTAACCAAAAAGCCTGCGGGAATGCGATGTTGCAGGAATCCAGTGTTGTCAATAGTGAAGAGTAAAAATTCGGTAAGCGGGCTGCAACATGCAGTAATACGTAGCGTGCAGGAATCCGGCGAGTACTGTAACATCATTGCTACAAGCTTCCTCTGTGATTGAGCCGGGCTTTTTCTCTTTCTCATATGTTGTTTTGTATGCTGTGTTTTTTTTTGTTTTTTTTTTTTTTTTTAAGTTACACTAAGCACATTATGTTCATCCAAAGTTTCTTTCCCCTGTACATCTTTTGTTATTTCCACCTAATTTA
The DNA here is from genome assembly GCA_039654505.1 of Plocamopherus imperialis. Lineage (NCBI taxonomy): Eukaryota > Metazoa > Mollusca > Gastropoda > Nudibranchia > Polyceridae > Plocamopherus > Plocamopherus imperialis. The sequence goes on along the minus strand of JBCHJU010124310.1, from coordinate 8,656 downwards.
CATATCAAACAGTATTATGTAAATAGTGCACAGTTGACCATTACAAAAATTCCGCTTCATTTAATTCATATTTTAAAGGCGCAAATCAATGTCTGTCTTTTAACTTTACACTTTATTCAATGGATATCAGTGTCTCACATTTTAAAAGAAAGCTTAAAAAGAAAAACTTGATAAGAGTTGTTTATTATATATGTTATATAAATTGCTAATAGTATTACATTATATGGTTGTCTCCGCCTTATAACCACCCAATCAGAAGACAAAGAAAACAAGTTAACAGCTGAAGTGGGCTTTAAATGGAGGGGAGATTCACATGGGGAGACATTTATCTGGCTTTTCGTTTTCCCATTATCTCAACGCAAACATCTAACTAAAAAATGCAGTTGGATTGTTGGGTGCAACCGCGATGAATTCAATTCAAGGCCTCGTGCAATGTGTCGATTTGGGGGCTTATGTGTTTAAGACGCCTTCCTCCCTGTGTATTAATTATCCGGTTTCAAACTAAATGATGATTGGACGGCCAAAGCCAACGAATCCACAAATCAGTATCGCAGTAGATTAGTGCATTATATTTAAGACTACATCAATATCATAACAAAATGTATGATAATGCGTGTTCCCTTTTCTTCATCCTGCTGGTTTCATCGCTGGTCAGCCTATCCTGCACCTTACAAATCCAAGCCTTCTGCTTCATTCCCTTGTCTAATTATGCACAGCTGACTTGATTGACTAAACCGACAAGGTGTGATGGGGTCAATTCTTAAGACAAATTGAAGTTCTGACAATCTTTTATGTAGACATTTAGGCACCGGTCACCTTTCAGTTGATGAAAGCTTTTTGTTACATACTAAGTGAAAACAAACATATTGGGTTATATTATGAAGATCTGGTCTTCTGAGAGGCAGGTTTATGAAAGGTATTTTAAAAAGAAAAAATATTTTGTTTCAAGACATGGAGATTATGTAACGAGATGGGTTATAAAACCGTGACTATGTAACATTTATAATGAATGTAAAGGGTAATATTTAAATTTAACTTACTACAGTATTAAGGTTTATCTATTAATGTAACTTTACCTGCTGCTGGTAGTTTAATGCTTAATGACCTCCAACAACGCGTCAATTTAATAAACCTGAAACTACAAAAGGGTCATGAAAATAAAAAAAAACAAAAAACGATCTCATTAAAATCTTAATGTGTAATTTTATACGCCCTCTTGTGTCTCTTTGCTACACTGATTTGTTATATCTACATCAGACTTTTATTGCAATTGACGATGAAATGTTCAATCTTTACTTCAAGGAATTCTTTTTCTTTTTTTTAATCATTTTACAGATTTTCTTCACTGTCTCACCATGCCCACTCTTTTTATCTTATGCTTTTTGCCTCCTCCATTTTTAAAAAACAGTATTTAATAATTCAATGGTGTGTCCATTAAAGTGTTCATCCAACAACACGATTTTATTGCTGCCTGTATTTTTTTCCTCAGAGTGCCTATTTTCTATTTTTACAAATTTTAAATACATTATTCTATTATATGACAACAAATTTTCTTCCTTCACAACTGGTTAAAAAATTTTGTAAATATTGTCACATGTTTTGGATTACAATATTTATGATATATGATGTTACATCTTTTGAGTGATTATTATTGACTGAACATATTCTTTGCACACTAGAGAAGACTTTCAAAAACATGATTAAAATACCTGGTACGGAAAAAAAAAAAGCCAGTTTGTATCAAAGTTGAGAAGAGGTTATTACAGTGTCAACATAACATGAAAAAACGTGTTCTTTTTAAAATGTAGTCATTTATCTTAGAAACACACGTTTGTCAGCATTGTATTGTCTTGATATTAATACTCTTGAGATGACAGCTTGCCATAATTTTAATATATGGACACATCATCAAACTCTGAAGCACTTAAAAAAAAAAAAGATTGATCTAGTTGCTATAAAAATGATAATTAGACTTTTAAAACTACTCTTCAAGACAAATTAATTGTCCTGGGTTGTTTTTTTTTTTGTTTTGTTTTTTTATTTTTTCCCCTAATTCTTTTCATTTGAAGTTACAATTATTACTTCCCTTACTTTAATAATACATTTTTATATGTATATTTTGATAACAAGCTCTTGACATCAAGTTTTTATACTTCATACAATTGATCAGAGAATATTTGTTGGCCCTTTTTTCCTATTTTAAAGAAGCGTTCTATGACATGACATTCAAATCTCATTTTCCATTTACATTGGTATTGGATATTCACCTGTGCTTTTATCATTATATGTGAGTGTTTGTTTCAAATTTAAAGGGGTGGGTAAATTCTAATTGGGGATTTTTTAAAAAATATTAATTGATAAGAACTATGAAAAGCCTTGTGAGTAAATTCACAAAACGTCCCAAAAATGTATCCCCTGTGAACAGTGGCAATCATGAACCAATTGATAATGGATTCTGGACAGAGAAGGAAGAAAAATAAAGAACCCCCCCAATAAACTTTGTTACTCCCAAACATCGACAACAATTTTCCATTTTTTTCTTCTTCTTTTTTTGCATGTGAAGAATTGTTGATGTACTTTAAGTAAGCCTTCCTTTGATCGTGTTTTTTTTTTCCTTCTTACATGGTACTTTACGTAAATGGCAGAGACTGCTTATGTCATACAATCTTTTGTTATAAATGAAAATGGATTTAAGAAAATTTTTCCTACCCAGTAAATAAAATTTAAAAGGGGATCTTATGTTACAATTATCGATAGAGTTGTAAACATATCAAAAGATTGTTTGTATAGATATTGCACATATTACTTCCAACCTTAATGAGCTATAATTTCGGGATTTTGTTAGAAAAACATAATTAATCTGTGATGGGATAATAAACACAGAACAAAATGAATTCCACAAAACGAAAGGTAATCCCATGGCAGTAATATATGCCTGATCCCTCAAAGCATAAAAATTGCTTTGCATTTCATGTTAGCTTGATAACCATAATGAGAGGTAAGGAAGACATAAACAAATACCCAAATAAACAAACAAAAAGGAAAGTGGCTTAGAGAAACAACGTTTAACATAAAATGAAATGAAAAGAAAACCATCAATACATTTCAAGCAAAAGATTTATTTCGTATCTGAGGCACATGGTAAAGGATTTCCAGCTATTGGCAATGCAGGAACAGAATTTTTCCAGTGAAAAATGATTAAGTCCTTTGCAGCAGTCAATCAGTTTTGTTGCTATTACATTATTCCTGTTAAGGAATTTATTCACTAATGTCATCTGTAGATTTCTTTTTCCCTCCCAGATGTGTCCTCATTGTCCTCCTCGTTATCTTCTTTACCTAAAAATCTGTTGCCACAAAATGATGCCTCTGGTATAGCCATCAGAGCTTTGTGGACATCCCTCAAAGAGACATTATCTGAAGAACTAGATGGAAATTCAAGAGCAGCAAAATTTTAGTAAAGGCTTTTAACTTTCAATAACTTTTTAAGTCTCAAATAATAATGTTTAGTGCGGTAGAGACTAGAAGCTTATTGTCCGATAAATTTTAAAGCCATAAATACCACAGAGTGTAGCATAGATAACTAAAACATGTGGTTGAGCAAATATGCTTGAGACTGTTTTTGTAAAACAATCCAGGTAGCACAAAACACAGTGATCATATCTTGACAATAGCCAAACAGCTTGTTCAGGCCATGGCACATTTATAAACAGGTCTTGTCCATCAGTATACTGCCCAATTGGCGACTGGAAAAAAACCCTCACCAACCACGTTATTGACAGCCCTTCACTAAACAAATTCAAAAGGTCTTTAGACATTTCAAAATTTTGACTACTATAAAAAAAATTGCAAACTCAAATCTGTACAGTGGGTAGACATGTCAGTGGCAAATAATCATTTGGATTTGGAGGTGTGACTTTCAGAGGCCCATTTTGTTTATCACCCTTGTTATACATAACCGCCAATAAGACATGATATGACTTCTTGATCATGTAAGATCAGTTCAGCTTGAAGGGTACAACCCATCCATCTATTGCATATTAAAAGTTGTCTACACCAAAACGGGACTCAACATTAAGAGCCAAGGTATCATTATGTGATGCAGTCGTAAAATTGCTCTCTTGAGATTTTAAAATTAAGTTTCACATCAAAGATGACTTAGCTTTGTCCGCCATCAAAACTGTAACTTAGGTGGGGGTGGAGTGAACAATGCTATAATAGTAATAGGCATTCTTTGGTGGAAAACATTTCACAACCTGAGAAAATCTGGAAAGCTGGACTTCTTGAAGAGACGGGTTACTGGATGTAAATTTTAAAATATTTTTTGCTCTTGTCCTTAAATAGAGCTGAAAAATGCTTCAATATTTAATTAAAACAAATGAGCAGACAGAAACATACCTGTTTTGTTCAGCATTGACACATATTGCTTTGCGTAAAACATCCCCGCTGAATTCAAGCATTGCCTGTAAATGAAATCATAAAGAAAGAATAAAAGTACTGACAGTACTGCTCCCATAAGAAAGGAGAGTAAATATGTGACAGTAGATTTTACAGTAGAGGGTATTGTGAAATACATGTGAAATGTCATGTTTGAAGGTCTTCAGAAAGGAAAAAAGTTAAAGTCACTCTCGTTGAGGGAATGACAAGAAACATGCAGGACATAATGAATTGTGAGCTGAATAAAAAAAAAAAAAACCCCATCGATTTCTTGAATTAACTGATTTTCTTTCATGTTTCAAATAAGGGCAGAGTACCGATGAACTATAATTTTGGAAATGGCTTTGACAAAGAAAATTAACATAACTTTCAGGAATTACAAGAACGTAAAACATCTAGAAAATTCTTTGACTTAGGAACAATTCCCCCCCCCTAAAAAAACAAAACAAAAACAACAACAAACAAACAAAAAAAACTACAAGAAAAAAATAAGTCAACTTACATTAAATACCATCTCTGCTGGAGTGTGTGTTAAGACTCCAATATCTAATTCATGAGGCAAAAATTTGATTCCTCTCTGGAAGGGGAAATAAATAGAAATAATATATACATATGTTTGGTACATGTTCTTAAAACAATGGGTAAAATGAAACAACTGAAATGATACCACATACTATAAAAGAAACATAACAAATAATAAATATATATCAGTGTGAAAATCATAATCAGAGCAATTGGAAGCCAACTTTTTAAAGATTGGAAAGAATTCATGTTGTTTGTTTGAATCTTTACCTTTCCTTTGGATGTCAATTTTTTGGGTTCATCCAAAATCAAAACCAAAAACAAATTATGAATACCCCCATCAAAGCAAAAAAAAAAGTCCAAATCAAAATGTATTTTCATAATAAGAAATACATATGCTATTCTACCAAACTAAGATAAAAAAAAAAGAAAGAAAAGAATCCCTTGAAAATGGCAGACAAAAACAAGCCAAAAACAAGCCGAGCATAAGTAAAAAAGGAACCAAAACAAACCTGTCTCATTGATTGATCGACATAGACAGCTCCATCAGATGGGGGCACACATTCTGAATTAAACTTGTTTCCATCCTCTTCGAGTCTCTCCTGCTTGATTGACCTCCCTACCTTAGAAACTTCTGGAAATGAGAGTGAAGAAGGGAATTAGTTAGGATAACGATAAGTATCTCAATAAAACATAGCAAAACAGTTTAAAAAATAGATACCAACATACAACAGAAATATTTGCTTGATGACGAAATATGAGTAAACCTTTTGCAAGATACGGTATGACTATTGCATAAAAGTTGACATCTTGAGCAACTTTTTTGCTATGCCTGGGTTAACATTCTAAGAGGTGTTTGGATGCCCAGCCAAACTCTCTCTCCATCCTATCTTTGCTTCTTCTTCATAAATCCAGAGTAATGAAGTGGTCAATATGATACAGAAGGTTATGTGTATGGGTGTATATATCGATCAACGAAGTAAGTGAACTTCCAAACCACCAAAAGACAATGTCTCTTTTAGGGCAAATTCGATTAAAGAGAAATATCTTAAATCAATCTCAAGGGATATTTGAAGAGATGATTGGATGAAGGATTTACAGACAGCAGCAACCTTTCTTTTAAATAGGAAAGGTGACAAACTTCAAGATGAATTCTTTAAAAAACAAAATAAAACAAAACACATAAAAAACAACAAAATAACAAAAATCCAAATACAAAAAAAAAAAAAAGAAAAAAAATACAACCAATCCTCCCCCCCCCACAAAAAAACCCCCGCAACAACAACAAAACAAAAACAAACCTCCCACCAAAAAAACAAAACAAAAACAAACCCGACAAAACAAACAAACAAATGACTTAAACTTTCCCTACATCAACATAAGCTTGGAACATGAGTATCAAGCGAGCTATAACAAAGTGATTTATAGAAAGTTATTTAATCACAGGCCCAGAAAGTCAAAAATGTTCCCAATGACTATTGCCCACATAGAAAAACATTTCAATTTATTTAAAAAAAAAAAAAAAAAAAAGAAAAAAGAAAGAGAGCCATGAAGGCTTTACCATCTCCAATGGTATCAACGTCCAAAAGATGATCCTCAAGCCCTTGGCTATTGCCCTTGGAATTTTCTATAACCTGAAGCAATTCTTCAACCTCTTTCACTTTTGTAACTGATGTCATCACTCCTGGGGTACTCAAGTCCATCTGGTTCTTTTCTATGTCCTCTTGGGACGATTGTGGCGGTTCCTCTTTATCTCTGTTACTAGTTACTGAAGAAGGAAAGAACAGCATATAGTGAAAATACAGGAAAAGAAATAATAGTAATAATAATACATTAATAATAATAATAATAATAATAATAATAATAATAATAATAATAATAATAAAAATAATAATAATAATAATAATAATAATAATAATAATACGGATAAAAATACCAATAATAAAAAAGATAAAATATTAATAGCATTATTATGAGAAATTACCCAAAAAGGAAAGAAATTGACATTTTTGGTGTAACCTTTAGCGGTAGAAAGTTTTTAATAATCTAGATGGAGATCTAGATTTAGAATAATCAGAAATCTTAATTTGATATAGATTATGTTTTAGGGATTTAGTTCAGGAGAGGTTAAACGTTAAGGTTTTATGGAGATATTTGCATTCATGATAAATAATAAGATAATAAGATTGTCTATATATTATTTAGATACCTTTTCACTAGATCTAAGATCTCTATTTCTATACTGTATTGTATAACTAAGACTGGATCGAGTTTCCGCTTCACTTTTTCACATAGCCCACGTTGTAATCAAAATGGGAATCATGCGTGAAAAATTCATTCTTTATTTCATTAACATCACTGAAGCTACGGATTTATCAAAAACCTTTTGGAGACATCAACATTTACTAATAGATCGACTATCAATTCTGAATTAATGAAATACTATTGTGAAATTTCAGAGTTTTTGTGCGCCCAGCCACTGAGAAAAAGGGCTTTACATGACTCCATTTCGCCTTTGGAAATCGTTCACTCTCCATGCGTATTACATGCCCACTTAATCTTCTTTCTTGAATAATTTCTGTCAATTTTATCGCCTTTGTACGTCTAAGCACTTTTTCGTTTCTTGATGTAGAAGAACGTAATAACGCCTTGGTTATTGCACGACACACACATTCGTTCGTAGGATTCAAAAAAGGAAGGGCCCCCTTCCTTTTTGAATCCTAGGAACGAAAACGTTTAGAGTGTGTTTTCAGTGGGATTTACTGAAGTTGGGATGGTTGTCTTTTCGATGTTTCATTGGGTTTGATTAGAAATTTGACTGAAGTTATAATGGCTGTATTATTAAACTGTTTTACAGGGTTAAATTAGAAGTTTTGCTGCAGCTGGAATGATTGTATTTTTACTGTTTTACAGGGTTGAAGTAGAAGTTTGACTTAAGTTGTGATGGTAGTATTTTAACTGTTATACGTGGTTAAATTAGAAGGTTTAACTGAAATTAGTATGAATACATTTTATTGCCTTGCAGGATTAATGAAAGTAGAAAGATTGATTGAAGTTAGAGGAATCGCATTTTTACGTTTTAATTAAATTTGAAGAGTTGATTGATAATGACATGATTATACTTCAAACATCCTCTTGTTTATATCTTATTTATGTTGCATCCTCTCGCTCTGAGTAATTGTGTAATATCTTTGGGCGTGTGTGTGTAAGTGCGTTTAAATACGTGGCAATGTATGCGCGTATGCTTGTCTTTTCCGTGTTCTGTATACATGTCTGAACATTTGCCAGTGTGTATGTGTGTGTTTGTGTATTTATGGAAGAGCGTAGCCATATGTCTTTCTCAACGGATATGTGTAAAAGTCTGCGTGCTCGTATACTTCTAACTATGTATATGTGTATTCGTGTGTGTTTGTCAATGCGCATATAGTACAGTTTGTCTCACATGCATTATGGTATATTTTGTGGTAACAAACAACTCAGGCGAAAAAGACAACACTAGTCTCCATACGTATCAATGACATGTGTTAGGTGTAGTTCAATATGGAACCCGAAGGAGAAAGACGGAGAAAGAGAGGAAAAGACAGGAACACACACACACACACACACACACACACACACTCACTCGCGCGGAGAGAGAGAGAGAGAGAGAGAGAGAGAGAGAGAGAGAGAGAGAGAGAGAGAGAGAGAGAGAGAGAGAGAG
>JBCHJU010124199.1:0-10518 GCA_039654505.1 Plocamopherus imperialis | reverse complement strand
CCATGTGCAAAACTGGTGGCCAGCGTCCATCTCGGTTCACGAGTCAATGGCAAGCGACTAAGCAAGTCAATCAAAGGCATACGATTTCGGCAGATGTTAGGCAGGTAGATCTTAAAAATGCCTTCCCCTTCCTCTGTATGCTTGCTTCCTGTGATTGGGTGTAGGAGTGCGTATACAAATCGTAAGTGCCTCCCCTTTTGTCAGCGCGTTCGCTTCCATGATTGGCTGTTTATTGAATTCGTTTCATTGGCTTTAAGTTTCAGCCAATCTATGACGGCTGTGTAAAGACTGGACTCGTGGGGATAGGACTACATAAGCCTAATACCCATCTGGGCCTTCTAAATAAGCCGAATATGATGTGACCAGTTACCTCCCATGAACCACGTCTAAGAGACCGCTTTTTTTGTCACCCGTGGACCGGTCTCTTAGGCGGAGACCACTGTAATACATAATTTTAAAGTTTGGGTCCAACAAATCTTTCACAAAAACAGCCCTAGATTAGACTACTGAGGGACAAGAAAATTTTCCTAAGAACAATAAATGAGATTTCTCTGGGCAGTCTGACTGACATTTGAAAGTCATTTGCTTTGAAGAGTGACATTTACCTGGTAAGGCCATCCTTTCCAGCACTCTGATGTATCATAGAACCATGGTTTCTGTGAAGATACGACATACAAGTATGTAAGAATTATCTTTTTTTGTTTAAGACATGGAGCTGCTGGAAATCTGCAAAGAGTAAATCAAATAGGGAAACTATTACACTCTAGTACAATGAACAAGAAAATTTGACTGTCCTATGTGTGATTATAGATTGACTGTCCAATTCACCAATATTTATTAACCCAGAAGATGAAGGTTTAAGCTCTTTATTGGCAATACCATCCCGTCTTACACCATACATACATTCACTGATCAAGGGCAACTTATTTCCTTAAGCACTGAAAAGGGAATAAATCTAAATAGGGAGGAGGTAAAAGGAACAGGTTCTCAGAGTCAAAATCTTTTGAAGATCCTGGATCGCTTTAGATAACACATAGTTAAATGGAAGCTTTTGGAAATTTCAACATTTTTAAATAGTAAATGGAACATGTAGTATTGGATAATTTCAAAATTGATCTTTCTCCTATATTTCTCATCCATTTTCAATTAAATTATAACCAAATACTAACAAAAACCCAATTTATTAATTGATGAAATATAAGTGTGCCCAGAAATCATTATGTAGATCAAATCAGAAGTATACATTTTAACTTTTCTTACACTCAAATGGATGTACACTCCGTACCAAAAGATCACAAAGTAAAATGTTCCTTTCCAGCTGTTTGAAACAAAAAAGAGAAGAAATTCAGGATTACAAATCAATGAATCAGGTGAGTCAAAAAATACAATTTGAATACATGTGTTTAAATCCTGGGCCACAAGACTTATTCTTGTTTTCCTCTAAGTTAAGTCTAGAAATTGTAATATGTTACGAGGCAATATCCACAAAACCTGAAGATATCCATTTTTAGGTAGCTCTCAGATGATTATGGTGATGGACGACAGGTTCAAACTGACTGAAAACTTACTCCAATCAGTAATACGATACAGCCTTCAGGTTCATTACATAGACCAGTGGAAGAACAAGAAACATTCTAATAAAGCTGGAAAACAAAAGGCAGGACAGACGTCAGCATGGCAAAGACAGATCCAAAGATCCAACAAGGGACCTTTTCTGTTTATGTAGTGAGGGAACTGATTCATGCAGATGTCAGAGTGAAAGACACACATACAAAAAAAAAAAAAAAAAAACAACCTAGCCCATCTAGAAGTTTGGAATGAAAGGAACAAGAGGAAAAAGGAACAAATCAGAAATCCATAAGTCTGAGTGAAGCCCACTTGCCTCTTGCCACTTGCCTCTTGTTTGAAGTCCATCTAGAAACTGTACTAGTAATATGTATAATATGTGGTATAACAAAAACACTTGTCGAGTCTAGAAACTCGACTGATTTCACTAATTTCCCTGACACACCATCTTTCCAATACTATTGATAAAGGGGGACAACCAAGCCATTCTTCTCGGTTTTGCGAAAGCATTTGACAAGGTTCATCACAACAGGATTATAAAATAAATCGCCAAAACGCATAATATTGGTATAAGAGGTAACATCCTGAAATGGATCACTGCTTTCCTAAGTGAGAGGTTGTAGTGGAAGGCAAAACATCTGAGAAAGGCAATACTACACCAGGCCTGCCTCAGGGGCCTGTTTTGGGTCCAACACTGTTTCTAATGTACTTTGTTATTTAATGTCCATCAACGATCTCCCAGAAGGAATAACAAGGAAAGTAAAGCTCTCTGCAGATGATACAGCAATTTACAGACAAATATCAACCGTAGAAGACTGCAAAGCTCTAAATGACGACCTAAGAAAAATTCAGGAATGGGAGACATTATGGCAGATGGAATTCAACGTTGCAACATATAACATCTTAACAACGACAAATAAAAAATCACCAATAATCTACAAACACCAGCTTCACTGACAAAATCTGCAGCGTAATATCTTAGCCTAGAATTTACCACCAATATGAAAAGGAAAACACACACAGAGCAAACGACATCAAAAGCCAAAAAATTTAGCGCATTCATCTCCAGAAACCTGAAAGGTTGCCCAGCTCAAACCCAAGCACTGGCATACAAGACAATATAGCAAGACCCACTCTAGAATATCGTAAAGCAGCTACCTTTTTGGCCGAAGTCAGACTTAGGCCAGAATGCAACTGACACACCGTTTGAATTGTTGTACAACCAGCTATTATAATTTATTGAATTTGATAAAATCCACCAAAAAGTTTTCCTACAAATCCCAAAATAACATTTTGGCCTTACTATGTTATCTTGCAACTGTAAGACAGTTTTTATTGATTATCTCAAAACTAGCAAAAATGGCTTAGGCCAAAATGGCAGCCGCTTGACGATATGGTAGTCCGACATGGGACCCACACCACAAATCAGAGAAAGAAATAATCGAAAAATGCCAAAGAAGAGCTGTGACACGTACAACAAGTACATACTCATACGACGTCTCTGCCTCGACCCTTACAGTAAACCTTCAGAAAAACTTTTAAAAAGCAGACAGACGGACAAACTCACTCTCTTTAAAAAAACATACAACAAGAAAAGTAGCTTAGAATTTCCACCAAATGTACAAACAATCCATCAAAAAACAGGACAACATGAAGCCAAACTTTCACTACCCTCTGCCAGATCAGACAGCCACCAATTCCCTTTGGAATACAATGCAAAAACAAGTAGCTGAGACACCTTGTCAGAAAATATTCGACAGGTTCATAAAATGGATCTGGGGCCCTATGTAACCTGTGAAGGAATCCCCAAACTGTGGGGTTAGAATAGTACAGCGAGGAAGAAGAAGAAGAAAGAAAGACAGGACAAAGACACTTTCAGTTGTTTGCAAGAAAGACACACCAGAAACAATTGCCAAAGTCCAGCTCTAAGTCAGAGTGAAAGACGACATGGCTGGACACTCATACTCCCCATAGAATAATAGCCCACGCGTAAGATTCATGCAGAGCAATATAATTGCTACAAGTACAAGGTGGTCAAATCTGACGCAAAAAAGGCCATAGGTGGCAACTGTATTAGAAGTCTGGGTGAGAGGTAAAAGAAAATCACTGGCCTGTCCAAATTCTATTTACAGGCCTGAGTGAAAGACGTCATTATAATAAAAAATAAAGTAGACTCAAGTCTCAGGTGACTTAAGGACATAGGAGAAAATATACATGTTCTCAGATAATGGAAAAAACGTATGTCATCTCAATGAAAAAAGCCGTGAGGTGTGAGGTACAGATTGAATCGTTACTGACCTTGATTCAGTAAACTTTTTCAGCACTGGTGTCCGTTCTTGGTTTCGTCGCACTCTGAACCAACGTTCAATCTGTCTTGTGGTTAGATCTGTTTGTTTTGCAAGACCCTATGATAAAAAATAATAAAATAAATTAATAAGGATGTTTTCGAAAAAGGATAAAAAAGAAAGATAAAATGCATACACAGGAGCTCAAATCAATCAACCCATTCCTCCAGCATTCTCTAAAACAAGCTTCACCTGATATTACTGATAGAAAACAAACACTTTTTTCCCTTTAATTCTTCATATTTAATATTCATATCTGATGCCTTGTTATCCTTTCTAACCTACCTGTAATGTTTCTGAGGAAGGAGACCTCTTTTGTTTGAAAGCATTCTCAAGGACTGGGTTTACTGAAGCCTTCTTCACCACTGCCTTCAAACCAAAAGAGCGCCCTATGGGTGCTGCAATGTATCTGTGTAATACAAAGAGTAATAACTGCATAACTATATTTGATAAAATGATTTTTTTTTTGTTACACATTATCAAGTGGCCCATTTAAACATGAAAACAATATCATCCAAAGGTCAACTTTTTTGGGAGGGGTCAAGGTGAATTTTAAAAGAAAAAGGATGGCATGCAGTTTCCTGTGGGGAATATAACATTTGATGTTGGATCAGACCGAAACTAAGATGATGAATGATCATAAAATTGAATGGTCATTTTTTGGAGTCCTCCACATTTCTCTACATAAATGCCGAAGAGGTCATTTAGCTGCATTCTCTTTTTATGAATGAGACCATATTTTAATTAACATTATGTGAGAAGGAAAATATCACAACTTCCAGTTACTTTGAAACTTTAGGGATCTGTTCAGCAACATATAATATGACAATTCTAGAATCTCTATTTGTAAAAATAGCTAAGGAATATAATGAACTTCTCAAAAAAATGTTAATTGATGTCCAATTTCTTAGCTCTGTTAGCAAATACAGCACATGTTGCTAGGGTTGGTGATCAGCTCAGGCTAAACAGGGCGAATAGATGGGACACGCTGGATAAGGGTTGACACGCCATTGAGTCCAGCAGACGTAACTACAGAAAATACTCCTGCCCACCAACCATCAAGGAGTAACAGCTCCCACATCAATCTGCCTCAATGGAGAGCTTCCAGTCATTCTAATCAAGCAATACCCTCCTCCACCCCCCCACCCCCAACACACCATCACCCCCCCCCCCCCCTCTGACAAGGTAGGGCACACTATTTAAAACTATCCTCACAGCAAACCACAACCGTACCAATATCAGATATATATATGAATATATACTAGAATCTTCAACTTGTTGAAGGCAGGCAGATGACAAAGAAGAAGAAGAGTTAGTCTCAGGGTTGCCAGTTCCCGAACTTTTCATTTTCATTTCCTGAACTTTTCAAGTGGCCGGGGCTCAGGGGCCGCCGAGCCCCCACCCCCCACATCTAGATCTAGACACTCCAAAAATAAAAATAGACAAATAAAATAGAAATCAAACTTTTTATGTGTATAAATTGTAATCCTGCCTGTAAAATATAATAAAATTGCAAGTAGACTATATATTCCAGCTTTAGATTAGATCCTGGATCTAGAAAATATATCGTGGAATCCACAAAAACACTAGATCTACACTACACATAGATCTACTCACCTTGAAACTAGCACTAAAGAGAATTAAACCCACAAAAACAACATCAAACAAAGCAACGCCCGACTTTCAAGCTCCCGCGGTGGCCATGGGACCAACCGAGTACGACTGCGGCGGCCACATCAAAGGAATGCGCCCCGCGCGTGACGGGCTTAAGCGACCGAACGTGTCCAGTAGAACCATTGGTGTAGGTCTGCTGCGCCTGCGGCGGCAAACGGCCCGATAGTCTAGAAAAAACGCATAAAATGCAGGGAAAACAACAAATGAACGCATGTTGTTTGACAATTTCACTTGAAACTACTAAAGTGAAGTAAAATGACGATCATATCAGAATAAGTACCACGATCGCGCAGTGAAACTGTCTTAATCGCGTATTTTTCGTACATCTAGCGCCGCTGTCAGATCGCCGCAGTCAGATCGCCGCAGGTGCCGACGACACAACTGCTTTTGGATGAAATACTCATAACTTCCCAAGAATTTTTCGAAAGATTTTGTGAGAGCACATAGTGGTCGATAATAAAGGGTCTCCGGAAGTTTGGATCCTGCTGCTTTGAAGAAAGCGGAGTAATAGCCCGTTGTTTATCGAAGCCGCAGGCACCGGAAGTGCCGTCACGTGAGTCGAGGTAGAGAAAAAAATTAATAAAAAATTGATTTGCCGATAGATGGCGCCGTTTCTTAATTCATTCAAAAGCTTGAACTCTCAGGCAACCTTACAAACCGGAAAATTGAGATGAAACGAAAAATTGAGAGCATTTTGGGAGACCTTTCACAGTCAGACCCTCGCGACCGTAACACTACTACATAATAATAACACCAAAACACATGCTTGGACAGCAATTATGGGCTCGATTTTTTCAATTTTGTTTTCAATCACACTCCTTTAGTTTGAAACGTCAGTTGAGTGCAAAAAAGAACAAGATTGGTTGATTGTTATGGACACTAGCCTGGTTTAAAATTTGTATGTAATGAGAGTAGATGGTGTTACGGCCTTTTCATGACTGCGCACACTCATTAGGCAGCACAAAACACACAAAACACATCAAAATCAAAAGTTGTTGATTTTGTAGCTTCTTTATTATGGTAAATGTTCACAAATAAAATTAGGTTTAGTTGTGTTAGTTATTTTCAGTTTTATTGAGGATGTAAAAAAAATTCATGCCCAGAGGTGAATATCCATGGAATCCGTCAATGGACACGCAATGCACTCAAATTCTTACAAAACGAAGGGATTAAATTTTAATCAAGCAGAGAGCAAAGAACACATTATACAATGTGCTCTCCCTCAGAGTAGTCAGAGGCAGCACTAAAACGTCATTAGGGGCCTATGTATTTGTATCAATAATCAATGGTCTCTAATCAATGTAAAATGATTGGCTGACGAATCGAAGGGAGCATTTATAAGCAATGGGTTTAACAGACTTTTCATCTCTTGTTTGATTGCCGCTTAATGCAAATTGACCAATTTTGACCACTGGACTTGAGAGTTCACCTGACAACCCTATTTTCGTGTGAATTTTATTCCCGCAATATTCAAGCCAACATCTACTTCACAAACTTATCATGATTTTGCACAGGGCCTGAGCTTCTCTTTCGCATGCTGTACATCACCGACTGAAAACTTACACCAAAGGGTGTCTGTTAAGCCTAAACCCTTTGCTTATACTCGCATTGAGCGGGCGAAACTAACAACCTATTGCGCGCACGGCCGCAGCGGCAGGACGGGTATTCCCAGCCTTAGCGTTACCCGCACGTGTAGTGAGGACAGGTTTATCTGTCCAGTGCACCTCTTGAGTTTATTAGATAGGCCTAGGCTAGTACTGAGCTTTCCTATCTAGCCTATCATAGAGTGGCTTAGGCCTAGTACAAAGGCTAACAAAGATTCATCTAAATAAGGTTTCATCTGATTGGCTCAGAGATCTTTTAAAAGCCAATTAGATTTGTCAAAATATGAAAGTGTAGGCATAAGGACCTAGGCCAAAGATGGGTGAGAACGTGAATGACCTTGCCCTTTCCTATTTTGATCTACCGGCAGGAATAAGTTTGTGTCTATTCTAGCCGCAAGGTGGGAATTGTGTGTGTCTATTCTTGCCGCCCGGTGGGAATAAGGTCAGCCATATATTATATGTGGCAGCTTCATCAATAATTCAATTCTGAAGATGAGCACAACTCATGTTTATGGAGATGTCTAGATTCTTGATCTAGATCTGTCCTCTCAAAGCTGGTAAAGTTTGTCAACTTTTTTTTTGTTTTTTTTATAGGGCCTAGAATCTAGGCCTACAGTTAAGGAAGGTTTCAAGGTTCAAATTTTTCTTGGGTTCAAATCAGGGTCCTATTATAAACATCTTGTAGGGCAATGAGCCTGACGGGAGACGTTCCATATGTTCCTCATGCATGGGAAATAGCCCAAGAAATACTGAATACGCTAGGGGAAATAACCGAACAAACGAAAGAGGGATTCTTTTGAGGGGGTGAGTATAAAAAGTTGGGGCTTGGTTTTTGTGGGGGAAACGAAAGAAGTAGGCCCAACGAATTGTAAAGAAAAATAGTCCGGGGACAGCACATATTTGTACAGTGCAGTCCACATATAACGGCTTGGGCTATAACGGCACCTTCCCCAGGCCCCGTTTTTTCTTCTATTAAACGACAGGAAACAAATTCTGATATAACGGCACCCATGAGTTTTATTTCGGTTATAGCGGCACTACAGGTACGTGGAGCTGTTAACAATACAGGCAATTAACAATTAAAAATTGTTAGTTCCGCGCTCACAAGCCAACAAAAATGCCTCTCAAGTCTGTCAAGTGTGTTGCGTGCAGTTATCACGCTGATAATGGCCTGTATAACCTTACCGGCATCCCCCTTCTCTTCTTCCGTCCCTTTTCCCAACTATGCGCACCATGAGCGCCTGTCTTAGTAGGTCTCGGTACATCTGAGTACAGTTTACAACGGTGCTTGGTTATAACGGCACTCTGATATAATGGCACTAAAACGAGGGTCCCGTTTGTGCCATTATATCCTAGTTATACTGTATATCGTTTTCTGCCAGTCTTCCCTTGGGCCCACTCATTTAGTTTAGCCAGTCTTGTTTAGTATTTGTTCTTATGATTCTCTAGACTGTTCCAAATGAGACAGGAGTCTAAGGTTGCATTAAGGTTGATCCTCTCTTTGCCAGTTGGTCTGCTGATTCATTTCCTGGAATGTTTGTGTGTCCAGGAATCGATTGGATATGAATTGTTGACCCAGAGACTTTTATGCAAAAGGATTTTAAATATTTTGCTGTATAAACATCTGACATTTATCTAATTTTTCAGGTTTAGGTTTTAACATCAGAGGTGGAACAGATATTCCTCACTTTAAGGAAGATTCAGGTATTTTTGTCACTAAGCTCAAGGAAGCCGGTGCTGCCTACAGAGATAGACGCTTAAAGGAAGGAGATAAAATTTTAGAGGTAAGCAATGTTTGCGATGGAGTCCACTTAATTAGCCGCATGGACCAAGAAATTTCAAATGGAAATGAAGCAACATTAACCATTTTCAAGAAACATAACCACACTATCCACGAAGAGAGTAAATGAATTAGTGGATGGAAAGATTTAGATTACAGTAGTGAGAGGCAGTCTATGCAGAGTTTGACCTAAAACAATATAGTGCCAAGCTTTCATTTTTTCCTTATATATACAGTCATGAACATGAGTAACTTCACACCTTTGAAATATTCTATACATGTTTGCTATCATTCAAGACCAGTTCAGTAATGCGCCAATTGAAAGAACAGACCCTAAAGTACATTGTAATTGCAATTTTTATTGAAAACAAAAGAAGACATTTTTACAAAAAATATAAAGAGCTATAACATGGAAAATTTGACTTGGCAAAATAAATGTTCAATTTTTACAACAAAATGTTCAACATCTTGAATGGCCTTCGGCATTATGGAGGCAGCGTACTCATTTCCGCATTGACTGTGTGAAACTGCGGATGAAGTTCTCATCCAGCTCATTCCAAATCCGAACAAGCGTTTCACACCGTTCGTCGGGATCTACTGCTAGACCATGTATCTAAAGCTCCCTTTTCATGTAACTCCAGACATGCTCTTTTGGGTTCATGTCTGGATTTACCATTGGCCAGTCAATAGTCCTGTTCCTCGAGAAATTGTTGTGACTCGCGTCCTGTGAGCAGGTGGATTGTCTTGCATCGTGAAAGCCACGTTATCATCATTGATGAAGGGTGTTTATGGAAAAGTTCTTTGTAACGTCGTGCCATTGACTCTCATAAGCGGTGTTTTTATGCCACCAAAGCGGTGTTTTTATGACACCAACTAAACCACCCCACACAGTCACTGAGCAGTATCCGCTGCAGGTTTCTCCGAAACAATCTCAAATGATGGTACGTGACTGCACACAACGGGCAGGATGTTGACGAATCCAAAAGGATCAATTGATGAATGGCGTAGAATAGGGGAAACCCGAAGTCATTTAACAGTGTGGCCTAAGTTGGCTATGAACCAAGCATTTGTATTTTTCTGTTTCCTTTCTTGCCAACTGACGTTTTAGGATAGTTTCACATTTTGCCATTTTCTCCTCACTCACACACCGCACCATCATATCTGAGGTACCATTGTTTTCAGGATTGAATAAGCTTTTATCTGATCTATCACACTTAGATTTCTGTTTACTTATAATGACATAATACACACAAGAGCAAGTGTGAAGTTACTTTTGTGCATGACTGTATATCTAGATGAGTTGTATGGCACAAATTTCATCATGTCATAGATCTATGTATGTGGCCTCAGTATCATCTCTTTGCTTGTACCTGCCTCAATTTTAATCTATAATTATATCTAGACATCTTTTATATTGTTATAATATATTCCTTGGTATTTCTCTCATGCTAAAATAATCCAATCTCTACACCCCATTATGCACACAAACATGCACACACACAAAATGAAGTCATCAGTCACAATACATTTATACAGGTTATTCCTACCT
>JBCHJU010124089.1:0-10519 GCA_039654505.1 Plocamopherus imperialis | reverse complement strand
TGATAAAATATTTAAGAGGGTGTCAAAAACAATACTCATTTTTACATTTATTTATAATGGAATTTAGCTCGTCTATGAGAGCTGGCAAAATATCACAGGCTTCTACATAATGTAAATGGGTTATTAGTTTAGTTAGTTTGTTTTCATTCTATTCTCGTTAATAGTATATTACAATGGATTTTCTTTCTTCCTCTTTCTTTCTTTCTTTCTTTCTTTCTTTCTTTCTTTCTTTCTTTCTTTCTTTCTTTCTTTCTCACTTTCTTTCCTTCTTGCTTGCTTTGTAATAATTCTATATGATTTTAAAGACAATCCTTTTAATGGTCTGTTGTTGTTGTTGTTGTTGCTGCTGTTGTTGTTGTTGGTGGTGGTGGTGGGGGACGGGGGGAGGGGGGCACTGTCCGTAGTGTCCTGATGTAGGTCCGCTCATGGCTTCAATACATTTACATTATCATACAAATAATTCATTTCGACGAATCTGTGATTCACTCCGGAAACAAAACATTTCAGAATGCATTCCCCATCTCAGCCTTCTTGTAACGACTAATATTACATCTCAATTACTTTACTTCTTACTCATGCAACCCTGTTATTTATTTTTCAGAACATCATTATTATGCATACTGGTGGAGATTTATTTTCCCTTTTCTATTTTGGTCGCACTTTGTCAAAACACAAAAGTCAGCGTCTAAATTTGTTTTAAATTTAGCGATATGTGTGGGTTTTGATCCAGATTCAGTCAAGCGTGTTATTATGGCAAGCGCAAATTTTCAGAAATTTCCACGAAGACATCAGAGATGATCGACCGTTCTTATTTTTGCAGGTCTTGGAAATTTTTCCTGAGGGCATACCAGCAAGGCGAATAACTCTCGTCTTGGTTTTTTTTTTTTTTGTTCGATTTTCCCCAACAGCTGTTTTCGTTTAGGCGAGGCTGACGGCCACTGCCCTCGGCCAACGTACGGTGCCACTTAGCCTCGGCCCAGGCTGGCTCGATTAATCTAGAAGTAGGTTATTATCTGCCCTATTATTTACAGATAGGCTTGGGCTTGGTTAGCACCGACCCTCTCGCTGAATTTCCTTGGTGGTCAGCCAACTAGATCTAGATCGGTTAGGTAATGGTCAATCATCCGTGTCAAATCCACCGTTAGAACCAAAAGTCCAAGTGGGAAGTGGGAAGAGCGCAAGGCATTGCTACGATAGTCAGCGACGAGGGATACAACGCTTCCTATTATTATTATGACGAAAGAGAAAGTGAAAGTGGACTGAAAAAGGTGAAACATTTGCAAGCATTTATTTGTTCTGATGCTAGATCTAGATCTATAGACTATAGATCTAGATCTAGATTCTATACACCTCTAACAGTAACGAAACATTAGACATCTCTTTCACAAAGGAGTCTACTCTCAAAAATGATTTACTTTTACAGGCCTAGATCTAGATCTAGATCTAGATTATCCAGATTGAAACAGGGATTGTTTGGTGTGAGGGTAGATTAGATTAGATTCTAGGCCTGTTTGGCGAGTTTCAGTTTATTTAGATCTAGATCTAGATATCTAGATCTACTAGTAGGATAGTCCAACGACCCGAGACAGGTAGATCTAGATCTAAATATATTGATGGGAATTAACGGCATTGAACAACAAAGAGATTGTGTCTGTGGGCTGTGGGACATCTAGATCTAGATCTAGATCTGAATCTAGATCAAGATCTAGTCAAAAGTCTACTTAACATTTTTGAATAGAATCTGGGAGAAGATAGATTTAGAATTTTAGTTTGACTGTAGACTATTGCAGCAATTTTAATTTACTTCGAATTTAGATATATCTACTTTCACTATTAAAGATAGAAGAACATCAGTGACAGAGCTTGATCACAACCTCATAGCCTTACACAAGTGCTATGACATCCGTCTACGGTTTATATATATCTTTAACTCTTTTAGGATGTATCCCCGATGTATTGGCAGCAAGAAATTACTCTTACGGACGTATGACCGATGTATCGGCAGATAGAAGCGCCTCTAAAATGGAGTACAAAATTAATTACGTCTAAACCCCCCAAAAAATTCCATCCAAAAGGAGTTAATAACTTTTGAACCCTTGGATTAATCAGCCTCATATGTAGGGTGATATTTTATTGGACGACCATATGGTATTCCTACCTTGAAGCAGGAATAGACGGACACTTATTTGTGCCGCACTCAAGCTCGATATAGGTCAGGGCAAGTGTGATAGAATTGGGATGGATGGGTCCTGAGTGGAGAGACAGACCCCCAAACCAGCACCAAGACATGACTTCAACAGCAACATGACAGAGCTGACGCTACCGACAGACATCAGTGATGGTGACAGTGACAACGGTGATGACGCTGGCGGACGAGGACGATTAAAACTGAAACAACTCAACTCCAGGCAGATTGACATTGAACAAATAGCAGTCTTTATATTGTTATAATGGCAGTGGTATCAATCATACCAAGTAGATCGGCGTCAAAACAGGCTAGGCTGGGCTGGAGCAGGCCCAGTGGTAGCCATGTAACACACAGTGCCATTTGTGGCGGTCTGGTGTCACTTTTCCACACTGGGCCAGGGCCGATTCTATCTCCTTGGTGCATGCGCTCTTCAAATAGTGCCTAGCACATCTTCTGCTTTTTACTGCTTGCTGACCATAACTGGACTTGAACTAGCCAACCCTCAATCCGAGCCCCCCTTATTTATATCCCTGTGCGCGGATGTATGAGAGAGCTCTGACGTCACCAAGGGTCCGAACCGGCACATCGAGCGATGTACTCAGCCACATTTCAAAAAGTAACAAAGATTATATATTTCAATTAGAAATGTACATGTGCATGCATTCACTCCAAAGCATAAAATTTACACCATCAATAAAGGCAAAGTTTAGACAAGCATTTTCATCAGTCATAACGCAATGTAGCAAGGCTAATTTTGATAGGAGCCTAAGCAAAGAAAAGTGCATAACAGTTGGTCTGTCTCGTCCTTTATGTTATGCCTTGCTATTGGTTTGGCAACCCCATGCAAAGCCCTTTGAACACATAATATGGATATTGCTCTTTATAAATGCCCTCTCTCTCTTTTTTTTTCTATTTTTTTTTAGGACAGTGCAAGGTTATTATACGAGATGCCTCTATTATAGCTCTATGCAGACCTTTTTTTTTAGTGGCCGTCCTGTTTGGGCTAGGAGCTTTTTGGTTTGAATCTGTATAGACTTTGTCAGATGCCAAACGCCTATAGAAAGTTTTGCAGTTAGTTGTAATGCAGTCCCTGTTCATAACGGCCACCTGCCCATAATGGTCACATTTTCGTGTGATCTTAGGTAACTGCTATGGGCAGGTTTGACTGCATAATAATAATAATAATAATAATAATAATAATAATAATAATAATAATAATAATAATAATAATATGATAATCAAATACGTGTCCTTTGTTCACTCTTTATTCTACTTTTATTTCGCTTCTTAACTTAATGAATAAAAATGTTCTGATTGTTTTGCTGCAGGGAGTACATCTCCTTCCAGAATTGTATGTCATAATGTATTCTTTTATATTATTCTGAAATTCTTTGATGAAACGTTTCATTTATTATCATTTAACATATTATTTTTAAAATGTGTGTGTTTCTACTAGAGAGACTTGACTGGGGCTTACGTAGTATGGCTTCTGAAATCCCAAAAGATTTCTTGAAATCTTGTAAGTATGTTATAACTGAAAGACAAAATTGTATTATAGATGAATGAACATGAAACCTAGAAAACACGAATCGTTTTATAATTCCTCTTTTCCCCATCATTATTGTCTTCCTTCTCATCATTCTTCCCCTCCTCAATCTTTTTATTCATTATCTTTTTGTTTCTCTGCTTCACCCCCTCTTTTCTTAGATTCCTCGTCTTCTTTCTCTTTTTTTTTTCCTCCGTCTCCACCATCTGGTCCACCTCTTCCCTTTTTTCCTCTTTCTTCTTTTTCTTTTACTTTTTCTTCTTCATCATCTTCATGTCAACACACATACATGCCTTTTTCGCTTCAGTATTTATTTATTTTTTTTACTTTACAATTAATGACATTTAAACGTTTCTGGGATAATTAAGCTCATATTCCAGTTAGCATACTGCTTTATAGCCCTACTTTATTTAGAAAATTGAACTACAGTTTGCATTTTAGTTGATGGCATATTGTACACATATATTTGACTTTCATTTTGTCTTCTTGAGATGAGGGATATTTGAGCAATAATATGATGTTTGTTTGTCTCTTTTTTCTGCTTTATATGTAAAAAAAAAGTCTGTGATGTGACACAATTTTTGTTGTTGTTAAAAAATGAAAACAATTAAAGTTTTCTTTTTCTTTTCCTTTCTTTATTTATCTTGTTGTTGCTGTTACTTTTTGTAATGGTGATAAGTCAATTACTTCCCCTTTTTTCCACGTACATTCAGGGAACGATCTAACCCTGGAGGCCAGAGATGCATTTATAAATTTGATGCTTGCCGTCGACAAGGGATCAGGTGGGGCCTGCAAATCTTTTACACATGTCTTAATCTGGCAAGATTGGCATTGTTCAGCGAGTCAACTAGTTTTTCTTTTTCTCTCTTTTGTCTGTCAATCATTCGTTCTCGTTTTGCCTCTTGTGCTATTTTTGTTATTAAACAGAGATTTTTCGGTCTGAAACTGTGTATAGTAATAAGTGTATGTGGATATGAATAAAGATCATTATGAAACGGAGAATTTAAAACTTTGTGAAAGGACCAGTTGTATTGCTTTCATCTTGATGACTATGATCTTTGGCTGCTTCATATTTTAAGCGTTATTGTAAATGGATGAATTAATTTCTGAACATGATATTGTCAACAAACTTTCTAGAGAAGAAATCTCACCTCGTGAACCTTATACATATATTTATTTCAGTGGAATGCCGTACAGCAGATGATGGCCAAATCAAATATAAGTCTAAAAGGTATGTATACATGATTACTTATAAGTTTTATTGATATTTAATAATGTATTCTCTCTCTTCTTCTGATATTCAGTGCGCCTCTTGTGTATTTTCACAGATTTGAGTACATAATATTTTATTGAATATGTGCTGCCTTGAATCCTTTTGTTTTCACAACGTTGATGAAAAAACTTTTTTAAAATCATTTAAGGCCGGTGTCATCACTTGCTTATAAGCTGTAGGCAGCTGATTTCATAGTAAGAATGGCTGCTGGTGGCTCTGCAGTTGGTGACGATAAATTCGTTGTGCTGTCCTTTTGTTGATTTATTTTGTTTGACACCAGAAAGCCTGACTGACTCAACCTCAGCATGTCTGGCCGTTTAGGAGACAATGTTTCAAGATAATGATTAAATATGCAGTATGAAAATTGCAAATATTTCAATTCACTCATTCATTGTGAATGTACACCATTTTTGGAATATTTTTGGAATAAAAGTTTTTACAATTTGTAAATAAAATAAAACAAAAAAATTTTCAGTGGGTTCTCTCCATAATGAAAATATAATATAGCATATATGTAAAGAACAAGAATGGTTTTCAGAAATTGATATTAACCATAATACATGCATATATTAGTTGACATTGAAGATACTTTTTTGATTCATGTCTTCCTGGTTTATTTTTTTTCCGTAAGATAGTAAAATATAAAACTCGACTATTGTATTCTTATGAACATGAATTGCAATATTATATCCATTCCAAGCAGTCCATTTCTAAGCCTGCCACCAGAATATGCTGGAACAGTTCAGGCCCTCAATCCAAGGACGCAGAAAATTGAACAGGTGGAAGCCGTTGTTGAGATGATCACTGCCATCAAACAGGGGAAACTACCGAGCGGCCTCGTTTTAAATAAGGAACAGGTACGATTTTAGCAATAGCTGTGAATAATAGTAAAAGTAAAAGGGGAATTTCAGTATTGGTTGCTCATACAAAGGGGTCTGATCCTATTCACCTATTCAATCACTTTCATCTGGGATTATCTCCCTTCTCCCACCAGGCGGCAGGCTGTGCTGAGCTACCCAAAGGAAGTCCTCTACCGCCCGGATTTGGAGTGACAACATCTGTGCTGGGCAAAGGCAATAGTGCTGGGGAAATTATTGTTGTTAAGGACCGCAAGACAAAAAAAGAGTCTGCCTTGAAAACGGTGAGTGAAGACTTGGAGCAAGTATCTTTTGCAAATTCAATTTTACTAAATTATTGATAGTTTTTATTTATTTTAGATTGAACATTTAGACTTACCTCTAGTTTCCACTTCTTGTGTCTGTAAAAAGTGTAAATATTGGGTTGAAGAGCATTAACAGTTGCCTCTTCTCCTCACTTGTCTATTGGGAAAATAGAATTATGTGCATGAGTAGTATGAATGTCATGATGTCTTATCTATCTGCTCTTGTTTTTTATATAGGAAAAGTTCAAATATGGTGTCTTGTCTGTTGTGTAACGCATTGGTCTCTAGCACTGTCGTGCCATGCCGTCTGTTTTGCAAAGTAGCCTACTTGTCCTTTCAATGTTTCCAAGTTATGCGCACTCTAATTGTTTGCTCTTCCAGTGTCTGTAGATTTTACCCTGTAGCGATTTAAGTTACAAATTGCAGCAATTTTTATGTTTCCTGTGCAGATATCTATATCACAGTTCAACAAGGATGAGATTTACATGTGGATAAAGTTAGGGGAGGATGAGGTTGCGCCTGAGCTGTACCACTTTGAGATGAAGGGAAACAAAGTCTTTTTTACCATGCAGATCATGACTGGTATGTCTGGTTTACTTTCGTTTTTATTATAATATATTTTAGTTAATATTTTGAACACTTGAAACATCAATCCCCTTTTTTTTTTCCAATGAATTTGGGTCCAACATTGTTTTAACCTTGCAGGTCATGACAGGTATGTCTGGTTTACTTTCTTTTTTGTTGTTGAGATTTTAGTGAATATTTGACACACTTGAAACATCAACCCAATTAAAAAAAAAATTTTCAATGAATTTGGGTCCAAGATTGTTTTAACCATGAGTAGTGCCCCCATGACCTGGGCGCCTTCTGCGTCTGTTTCATAACCACAGCCTGGTATGGGGCATTTGACAATCGGCATGTTGATAAATTGCGGGTTCAATGCTGGTGGGTTAGTAGCGACGATAGACGGTGCGCACTCGAGGTCATAAGTATTAGGTCTACGCAGAACATACTCGGATGAATCTCTCATAAAGAAGAACTCCTCTGTTTTAGTGAACTTCGTTTTATTGAATACAAACAGATGAGGGATTCGTTTGTGAACATACATAAAAGAATTGAATCAGAGAAATTTGACGGTAAATATATAAGTACAACCACGACGATATACGTAACATAATGGGACATGAACTAATATAAAGTATAACCGTACAACAGGTATGTCTGGTTTACTTTTTGTTGTTGTTGTTGAGATTTTAAATCATTTAAATCATTTTTTCAATCAATCCGTCATTTTCTTTTCCAATAATTCATAATCATATTCAATTTTTTTTTTTCAATAAATTTATCCATTTACCAATGCATTAATAAATACATTTTTTACCATCAACTGCTCTGTCAATTGTTTTCCTTTTTTCCATCAATGACTTTATGAGACTCTTGTAACATGTCCAGGAATGAGCCTCCAGGACGTGATGGATGAGAAGATGCCCCAGATATGCATGAAGGATCCAGAGCTGGCTAGGTCCTTCTCTCTGTGCATCCTTCACGACTTGCTGGACATCCAGGACAAGATGAGGACAGCCAGATTCAGCCACAACGACATTCACGGTTGGTAGTGACTTTGGGGCTCTTTGATTGACTTACTTACTTAGTGCCTTCTTCTGGCGGGGTCATCTGATTTTGCAGCTTCGGCTGTTATCCTTATCTTTATGGTGTAATTTGACCGAATTCGCCTATTCTGGGCGCAATCTCTTAGATTTCCCTGGTCGGTCAATGATATTAATTGAATTGTGTTGCTGGGGAGTCTCTTCAGGTCGTTATTTAATGTTACTGGAACTGTTATTGTTGGTTTTTTATGGTGTTATCGGTGAAGTAGAATTCCATTGCTTTGCTTGCTAGGATTTCCTAGTCACACCTCAAAATGTTTCCGAAAAGGCTCTTTCTGGCTTGCAAGATTTGAATGGGGACTGGGTTTTCTGTACATTTTTTGTATAATAAGGAAGTGTTTGAAATTTTTGTGGGATAGAATATGCCTTAAACTCTGCAGAGCTGTTTCCTATGGAATGCGTCTGATTTATCCTCCTCAATATTAGTCAATGTCCATGTTCTGCAAATGTAAAGCAAAATTGAGTTGACCACAGAGTGTGCAGTTTTTTTTCTTGTTTTCTGTTTTTCTTTTCTCTACTTTTCTCCAAATGCTTGTATGTTTT
Source organism: Plocamopherus imperialis (assembly GCA_039654505.1). Taxonomy (NCBI): domain Eukaryota; kingdom Metazoa; phylum Mollusca; class Gastropoda; order Nudibranchia; family Polyceridae; genus Plocamopherus; species Plocamopherus imperialis. The sequence continues at coordinate 2,140 of JBCHJU010124089.1, read as the reverse complement.
GTGCTAAATTTGACAAATGTTGTTGATGTTCAATGTCTTCTTTGTTTCCAAGCAATGAGCCTACTTTCTTTGATTTTTTCCAAGTCTTCTGTATCTTATCTTAGTGTTGTAAATTCTGTTTTGGTTATGTTGACTTTAAAATTTTGTTAGATATATATTTTCTATTTCGCTTACATTGATGTGATGGTCACCTATAAAGTAGATATCGTCAGCACATATTATTTCCGTTGGCATGGCTGTTTCCATGTTTTGATGGCTGTTTCCATATTTTGTTTGTTCAAATTCATTGCTCTTTGATGTAAAAAAAAAAGAGAAACAAAACTTGCAAAACACCCCAAACATCAGATGTGTATGTTTCAATGTCTAGGTTCTTTTTCTGCAATTCTTCATATTCACCACTTTTATCCCCCTGGCCCTTTGTGTCATTTTTAGTTTGTTGAAGATTGTGATTGTCCATATCTGATCATAGATCATTTTGCCCTGCTCATGCAATTTTGCGTATGTGATATTTGATTGTTTTACAGGAAAGTTAAAAAAAATAGAACATTTTCTCCCTGAATCTGTCAATTGGTTTCAAACTTTTATAATGAACACATAGTAATTGTTCACATAGCTTTATAAAGGAAAATAAATGGATGTAGCTTGAAATCTTACTAGGAATAGCGGAAAACTCGAAAAAGGCAAACATTTTCACTTAACCAAAAAGTGAATGGGCATGATGATATTATAATTCTCTTTAGTTCTCGTGGCATTTGTTTGTTTTGCAGAATTTCTTTATTTATACCAAAACAACTCTATTCTGACCTTATCCTTGCCATTATTTCTTGTTCAGTATTTCTTTTTTTTTTAAAGTTGTTTGGCCGGGATACTTGCACTGTTGAAAATTCTCTATTATATCATTTTCTGCCATTATATTTTCAGCTTTTTTATAGTTGGTCATATACTTAGGTCAAAACTAGAGACCAGTAATTCTTAAGTCACAGTTATTAAATATGTACAAGATTATTATGAAACTGGATGGAACACATGTTAAATGAAAATCAACCAAGAGAACATTTGTACAAGACAACGTGGGATTCAGAAAGGGATTTTCAACTTTTGACCACTTCCAAGCTAGCAATAAATCGAACTATTGAGACAACGAAAGAACTGAACCTCCCTCTATGCATCAGTCATGGACTATGATAAAAGCTTTTGACTCACTAGGACACTTTGCTGTTTTCAAGCCCGCATCAAGGCCCCCCCAGGAATATCAACATCCACGAGACCTACATTAAAATCCTTCAAAATATATATATACACGCAAACATTATTGGACGAGTCAAATTAAGAGACATTATGGCCAAAGGGAAAGAAGCATGAAAATATCAATTACAATATTATAATATTGACAATCATAAATTCCTATATAAAAAAAAAAAATGTCCTTTCAAGCCATTGGAGCTTATCCCGGTTTCTGTAGCATGTAGCGGACAGTGGCAGATTAGATCTATCTTTTTCTGAATAGGATGCTAGTCTATTGCAGAATACTTTCCCAGCCTATAATTCCTATTAGGTAGTTTTTAAAGTTTTTTCCCTCTGTCCATTTACTCAATAATAATTGCTTGTTTTGACTCACTGAAGGCGTGCCACAGTGGGCCTGGCTGAACCGCTGAGACGCATGTTTATGACATATTTTCAGTCAGCCGTAACTTTTCTATCAATGATGATAAAAACATTCTATGGAAGACTATTTCTGCGTTCTAGTAATCTAATTACTTTTCATATCCATGGTATGAAATACGGCGTTTTAAAACAATGTCTCTAGGGCACAGCTGTACTGTTGGCAATACTGTGCCGACGCGTCTTCAATGAATATTTGTTTTGAATATAAAATGCTGCTCTGCTTGCAGTCTTTGTATTAGCACTTTGGGTGATGAGGACTGTAAAGCAGTGCATAACAAAAGCAAAGAAATTTTCTTCTTTAATTTTATGATGTATTATCTCTTTGTTTCTGTTTTTTTCTGTCTTTCTTCATGTTTTTATCAATTCATTTATTGCTTTTTCACTCACTTATTTATTTATTTACTTATATAGATAGAGATAGAGATATAGATATTTTTTTTTTTTTTTTTTTTTTTCTTTTTTAGGAGGCAATATT
>JBCHJU010123978.1:0-10519 GCA_039654505.1 Plocamopherus imperialis | reverse complement strand
CCCCCCCCCCCCCCCCCCCCCCCCCCCCCCCCCCCCCCCCCCCCCCCCCCCCCCCCCCCCCCCCCCCCCTTCCTCCTTCTCGACCTCTGTTGGTCAGGGTCAATGAGTGCCTGGTAGCGAAGACGGATCGTCATCTAGCAGATCCAATATGCATTTGTGCATGTAAAAGAATCCTCGGTGATTTAAAATCGGAAAGAGCAGGCCATGTCTGTCGTCAAGCTGGCAAAATTCGATCCTACTAAAATACTAGTCCCGGTGTAGCTATAACATTGATACAAGATCATCAACTCCGACTCAAAAAACCATAATGCCAATGTACGATATATCCGTACGAGAACATATTAACTATTTGTGTGCTTTGAGTCCAACCTTCGGTATGAGCCTCATTTAACTCTTTGACTTCTTATAGGCAAATGGTTGTCAAAGAGTTAAATGGTGTTCATTCCGATACGTCGAGTTATAAACCTCACACGTTGCGCGACTTCAGGGTCACCCAGAGTACACAGAACCTATCTGACTTGATATTATGAGGGTGACCTTCATGTTGCACTTTGAACCTGTCAGATCTTTGCTATGCCCCTACCTACGTTTTTCTCTGCATAATATACAAATTGTCATCCCATGGTTCAGCATGACCGCCTTACATCCATCTCCCTTCAATCACGCCTACAAAAAATTGTTCAAAGTACTGGCTCTGAAAATTCCACTTCCATCAATACATTAATTTCGCGCCTCTTCCTGTCCTTCGTTCTGAATGTCCGCACTCCCAATCAATGAACACGCTCACTCACAGTCAAACCGCACCACTAAAACTTCATCGCATCACGACATAATGTGACAGTAATTATTTCCCCCATCAGCGACCTTTGACATCAACGCCGGAAGCGACCGACAGGACAAGTTCTTTCCTTTCTACCCTACAGAACTCTCCAACGTCCAACGTGAACCCTGTCGTCGCCATGACAGCCAACCTCCTCAACCTCACGCCCGGAGCTGCTGGGACGATAGACAACGGTGGGGGCCTCCTGAACCTACAACAGCCTTCGACTGGCAACGACCCTTCGACTCTCGCCACGGGCACGACCACAACCCAGCAGCAGCTCGCCAACGCCTTGAGCTTGTCGCCACTAAATTTGCTTTCGTCCTCCATGACGTCACTTCCTGCAGCAAATCCAATGCTGGCATTGCTCTCCAACCAGGCGCTGCTGATGTCGATGGCGCAGATGTACGGTGGGTCGTTGGCAATGACGAACCGCCTGCTCCAGAATTTCAACCAGAACATTGCGTCGCTCAGCAAAGGCGCCGCTGCTGCGACATCCTCCCAAAACCAAGGCCAGACGACTGGCGCATTAAACCCGTTAGCGGATGTGCTGAGCGCGTCGATACTGGGGTCGGCAGGACTCGGTTTGCCGAAACAGTCGGCCGGGGCTTCTGCAGCAGGAGTACCCGGATCCACAGGACTCGGTTTGAATAACCCGTCGTCAGGAGCTTCTGCAGCAGGGGTACCCGGTTCCACAGGACTCGGTTTGAGTATCCCGTCGGCAGCAGCTTCTGCAGCAGGGTTACCCAGTTCCACAGGACTTGGTCTAACCAGCCCGCCGGCAGGAACTTCTGCAGCAGGATTACCGGGATCCACAGGACTCGGTTTGGCTAACTCATCTACAGGAACTTTTGCAGCAGGAGTACCGGCATCTACAGGACTCGGTTTGGCTAACCTGTCAGCAGGAACTTCTGTAGCAGGAGTACCGGAATCCACGGGACTCGGTTTGGCTAACCCGTTGGCAGGAGCTTCTGCGGGGGCAACACCGGGATCCGTAGGACTCGGTTTAACTAACCCGCAAGGAGGAACTTCTGCGGCAGCAGTACCGGGATCCACAGGGCTCGGCTTAACCAACCCGCAAGGAGGAACTTCTGCGGCAGCAGGACCGGGATCCACAGGACTCGGTTTAACAAACCCAGTCCCAGGAACCTCTGCGGCAGCAGTACCGGGATCCACAGGGCTCGGTTTAACTAACCCGCAAGGAGGAACTTCTGCGGCAGCAGGACCGGGATCCACAGGACTCGGTTTAACAAACCAAGTCCCAGGAACCTCTGCGGCAGCAGTACCGGGATCCACAGGACTCAGTTTGACTAACCCGCTTGAAGGAGCTTCTACAGGGGCAGTACCGGGATCCATAGGACTTGGTTTAAATAACCCGCTCCCAGGAACTTCTGCGGTAGCAGTACCGGGATCAACAGGACTCGGTTTAACTAACCCGCTCCCAGGACCCTCTGCAGGACCTGTACCCGGATCCACAGGAGTCGGTTTGGCCAACCCACCTGCTGGAAATTCTGCCACAGGGGTGCCAGGATCCACTGGACTCGATTTAACGAAGCCACCGGCTAGAACTTCTGCATCAGCAGTACCCGGATCCACAGGACTTGGTTTGGCTAACCGGTTGACAGGGACTTCTGCAGCAGGGGTACCGGGATTCACAGGACTCGGTTTGGCTAACTCGTTGGCAGGAAATTCAGCAATATCAGTACCGGGATCGGCAGGACTTGATTTGACTAACTTGGTGGCGGCAATAGCCGGTGCATTAATGCCTGGATCGACAGGACTCGGTTTGACAAATCCAATAGCAGAAACCCCAGCAGGTCCACCTGTCCCGAGATCAACAGGACTTGGGTTGAATAACCCGATGGCAGGGACCTCGGCAGCATCAATACCGGGCTTTGCAGGACTCGATTTGACTAACCCGATGGCAGGACTCGGATTTCTAAATCCGTTTGCTGGCACATCTGCTAGCTCATCACCAGCACTGGGAGTCGGAAAAACAAATCCGTCACCCGTGATCCCAAGTGGCCCCTCAGCAGAAAACCCCGCTGGCAATTCTTTTGTCCCACATCAAGGAGGTTCCGCCCCCGGGCTGTTCTACCCTCAAAGTGGTGCTAACCCGAATACTCATCAGAGCGTATACCATCCGTCACCGGGTGACGCTGGAGTGAGTGGACACCACGGGCACGGCCAATCCCTTTTTGCGGCAGGTTATCAAACGCAAGGCCAGACGACGGGAGCCGTGAATAATCATCCCACTGTGAACCATGGGGTCCCACCTCATCACATGTCTACTGATGGACACGGACAGGGAAGTGCTAACCACGCTCTAGCTCTGCCTGTAGCTCCATCAACAGGTGGTGTGAATCCTGCCGCAAATGGGTGGATTCACCAACAGCAGAATATTGGGACATCCACTACCGTCTCTGGAGAGACGCCATCCTTGACGGCTCAACAACAACAACAGCAACAGCAACAGCAGTGGCAACAACAACAACAACAGCAGTGGCAACAGCAACAACAACAACAACAGCAACAACAAGAGCAACAACAACAGCAACAACAACAACAGCAGCAACAACAGCATCAGTATTATCATCAACAACAACAATACCAACAACAGCAACAGCAGCAAGAACAACAACAGCAACATCATCATTATTACCAACAGCAACAACAACAACAACATCAACAACAACAGCAACAACAACAACAACAACATCAACAGCCGCAACCAAACCAAATCAATCCCCAAATGCCCACAGGGATGTTGTTTTCAAACCACAACCAACAGCCGCAAAATTTTCATTTTGGTCAGTCGACTCAAATAGACTCCTCGGGTGTAGCAAACGCTGGTACGAGTACTCACCGACACTTGAACAACGGAATGAGTCAGCAGTTGTCCCAGTCAGCCAATCTTCCTGACAACGGACCCCCTCAGCCCGTGGGCAGCGGACACCTTCATGACGTCGGCGGCAAGACTGGTCAGCATGCTCAGCAAAATGCCCCTGGCAGTAACAACCCTGTACCCTCTGGTCACCAGGCCGGCTCGTATACCACAGCAGAAGACGTTCAGATGGCTACGGCCATAGCCCAAATGTACGGCCTTTCAGTTGACGAGGTCCTGAAAATGATTAACGGCCCCAACGCAAACGTTTCTCCGCCGCAGGCAACTACTGCCTTTCAGCCCTCGGCCGCTGACACGCAGAACTCAGGAGCTACGTCGCCCATATACAACACTCAAATGAACGGCCATGACCGTAACGTATCAGGAACTTGGAATATACCTCATACTGGACATTATCCTGGTATGGCAATGAACGATGCAGCAAATATAGGACGTCATCATGCGCCAAGCCTTCATCGTAGAGAAACTGGTTTTAATGAGCACAATGCGTCTTCATTTGGAAAAAGCCAAAACGCTTTGCCGGGCGGGAGTCAATGGGAGCCCATCCCGCAGCAAACCAACCAGATCCAAGATGCCGCCCCAACAGGAATCCAACAACAGTTGGCCGGCGTAAGTGAAACGCCTCCACTTAAAAATCAAAGCGCAGTTGCGCTCAGTTCCTTAAGAAACTCGCTGTCCAGGATTTTAGACAAAATCTCCACGAGATCGGGTGGTAACACCATTCCAAATCTGCCGAAGGTGTTAAGGACGTCGATGCCAAACAACCCAACTACAAACCCAACACATGGGCCAAACCTTTGGCAAGCTTTTCAGCTGCCTGTGACTTCAAACACAACGCAGCAAACTTTCTCCTGGGGAGAAAACTCTCAACTGACAGGCTTTCAGTCCCCTCATGCTCATCGCCAGTCGGGAGTAAGCAACGTTCCCTATACACAGAGAAACAACGACAACAACAACAACAACAACAACAACAACAACAACAACAACAACAACACTTTCACGGCCTCCATCCCACGTGTAGTCCCAGAAACGACCTCAAACGACACACGTACATCTCTAGGTGTACAGCCCGATGCTGCAAGCGTACCAACCACCTTGACTCAGAACAGGACGACTCAGCCTTACCCTCATATAATCATTCCTTTTGAATATTTCGTCCACTACTTCAATTTGTTTTTGAAAGAGAAACCCGAAGCCATCGCACAAGCCCTGAGAGAGCCAACGACTCAGGCGCTTTCGCCATCACAGTCCGCAATGTACCAACAGCTACTGAAACAACACGACGATTGGCAGAAACGTCTCGACAAGAAGCAGATGGAACAGCAGGGATCGGGACATCAACAAATGAAACAGAAACAGCAGCAACAACCAATACAGCAGCCAACGCAACAACAGCAACAGAAGACTCTTCCTGAATCACTGCAACGGCAGCACCAGCAGCCACAGACCACGCCACAACCACAGCAGCAGCTGTTCCAGAACGGACAAAACCTGTGGCAGACTACAAAACCCAACGACTCCGTTCTCACAACGACAGGCTTTGGCACGGACACTCTTCAGCCGCATCAATTCCATTCACACAGCCATGACAACATTGGTCCTCATACACACAACCTTCCTTTGAATGAGCCTCATCCACAACCCAATTCCGTCCAACCAACGACGCACATCAAAACAGAAATGCCAACCCATTCCCTTCCGACAACAACAACGATATTACCATCGACTCAAAAGCGCGTGACTCTTACTTTAGAGGGTTCTAGTACGCCTCATTTTTCTCCCAAGCCCGCTGCCCCCGGGACAGTTGCCAATGAAATCGTCTCTACATCTGAGTCAACATTATTTTCATCTTTATCGTCATCCACACTCTCAACTTCTTCGTCACCGCCATTAATTTCAATGCCTCCCACCCCATCGTCATCGCTAACAACGCTGCTAGGATTATCAGATACGGGGTATAGCCCAAAGACAGGGGTTTCCTTAACCGATCTAGATCCAACTCAAAAGGCAAAATTGGCCAAAAATCTGTCCTCGCTTATTTTGGATAGCACCTCATCGCTAGAGCAGAAGGTAAACCTCTTCAAGGATATTTTCAAGCAATTACAAAATAACAGACACACGGCAAATATTCCCCAGTTTCTTCTCAAGGATATTGGATCAAAGCCTGCGGAAGAAGGAATCCAAACCCAAAATGTCAGTCAGCATGTCAGTCAAATGAACACAACCGATAACGTGCAATCGGATGGAGGCAACGCCACTACACAAACCCAATCGTTCTTCGGCAATGTGACAGCACCGAATGAATTGTTAGCCCTTGTCAACGGTAGCGTCCAAAATTCTGATGGGCTTTCGCACTCTGCAAACAATGCCAGCCCAGCTGTAGAGAGTGCTGCATATTATCCTGAAACAGTGGTGCCGACAAACAATGGTGCGATAGAAAGTGGGCCCTTCCGACGGAAACGACATGCCAACCACGTTACCCATACCTCTGTAAGCAACGATCCGGGGTACCGGATATCACGAGGCGACTACATAACCTCGGATCAGAGGCAACAGCTCCAGAGTTGGCTTTCCGGAGTTTTCGGCTCCAATGCTTCGCTGGTCAACTCCATACTGACCTCTCTGTACCCATCGAATACCCACCAGAAGACTTCCTCTGGTCAACCTCGGGGGCAACAGAGCATGACAGCACCTCAAGCCTGGAACGGATTGATGCACCCATTTTTTCAAGCTAAAACCTCGTTGCCACACGGGTCTCACGGAACTGAGCGTATTCAGGGAACGAGTCCTCCAAAACACCACGTGAATTCACGTCAAGAGAGAAGCTTCGGATTTTCCAAAATAAGCATCCCTCAGAGCCAATCTCCCAATTCACTGTACAATACCAATTCGATGAATCCTCAATCATTGGCGTCGTCTCATCCTCCAAAAGCCCCAGGCCATCACTCACACGCATCGTCATCACGTTCTGGCCGTGCCGGGTTTCAGTCTGATGGTAGACTTACAAAACTGGTAACCAACAGTCAATTTTTTGGCCAAAGCAGCCAGCCACCAGCTATGGCCGTGAGTCAGAACGCGAATCATCCTCAAAGGGCGCCGCTGACGTTTTCCATGGCAGGAGGAGCCCGACCGACTATGGCTGCTTCTCCTTACAGAATCGGAGAAGCGACGACTCCCACAAGAACGGCCACAGTCACAGGGGTGCCAAGGACAGGTGTACCACAACCCAGAGCGGCGAGGCCTATGTCAGGTTTGTCCTCAATGTCCATCCCCGTCCACTTTAATCGGACTCGTTTTGAACAGATGCTGTCCAAGGTGCAGCGATCCCTCGGGCCCAGTCACCGAAATGTCGTCCCCCTTCAAACCGCTCAGACTCAGGAGGCTCACATGCTAATCCATGGGGGACGACACGACATTAAAATGCCTGCAGGGCAAATCCCCGTCGCTGCCAATGGCCCTCTGCCTATGAGGCAGAATCCGGCCATGTTAGAGGCAACCCCGAACGCGGGAGTCAATCCAGCCTTGACATCTGCAAATAAATTGATCTCGCCGTCATTATCATCATCATCATCATCATTACCGCCACCATCCATACGGCCCTTATCTCCACAATCATTGCCATCTTCATCAGATCGTACGATGCCTTCTCGTCCTACTTCCATTCTCTCACAACAACAACAACATCAACAAGAACAAAGAAACCCTTCAGGTGCTGTACACTTGCTCCAGAATCGCCAGCATTTCCATCCCCAACAACAACCCAACGTAGCCACTGTCCAAAATAATATGAGACCGGCACCTCCTCCAATCCCTACAAGGCACGTAGCCCAACTGGCGGCCTACCAACAGGCCTTAAATAATGCCAAACAGGAAATCGCCCGCCTCAGACAGATATCCATGGCTCAAGCATCTGCCAGCAAAGCAACAAGCGCAAAGTATCTTGATCTGCTCATGCGCGCCCAGTCGTTAAAGCTTTTGCAATCGCTACGACAGCAGACCCTGTCTGCTCGTGCTGTGACCAACCTGCAACTCCCCCAAAGTGGCCAGCGTCCATTTGGAAGCATTTCCGTAGCGAACCCTCTCGCACCGCAGATGAACACCCCGGCGGCATCAGCGGCGGGAGATCAGTACAACCCTTCGGTGGTAGCTTCACAGATGCACGCCGTGTTCCATACGGACCCCAACGCCGTACATAACTCTGCTCCAAGCCAGCATAACACGGCGTCGCCAACAGCAGTCAATGCAGCCCCCATGTCACCCACCCGCCAACCGTCTGCCTTAGATCTTACGGGATCAAAGGTCAAGCCCAGGGCTGCAGCTGCAAACCCTATTTTGACCATCCCACTGCCCACTCAGAAGGCGACGGTAAATCCCTCTGCTCTCCTTGCTATCGCTGCCAGCCAATCACCAACAAATACCCCTGTGGCCAATAGCATTCTACTACAAGGACAGCCGGCTCATCTTCCCATTCAAACGTACGTACCGCCGACACCTTCCCAACCGACAGCTCCAATGACCCCTCCACAGCAACCAGCTCAACCTCAGTCTCCTTCTGTTATGCCTCCTGCGGTTGTCTCTACGTCTAATAACGCCCCTCCTCCATCGGGAATCCAACAGCAGCAGCAGCCAAATGAACAGCAGATTTCACAGTTACCGCCTTTGAAACAACAACAACAACAACAACAACAACTGGATTTACCCAGTTTGTTGGACCCGAATGACGTCAAAAATATCCTAAAGCAGCATCTACAGGGAACGAGCGGACTAGCTATAACCAAAGGGGATACACGTTTCCAGTCCGTTGATGACGTCATCAGAGTTACGCTTAAAAACGCTATAGCGGACAAAAATTTCAAGAGACAGTTGAGAGCGCACATAAGACGAACACGCGTGCAAAATGCAGCTGCCAGAAAAGCACATCTGGATGCTGTTGCTACTTTTAATAACCGCACCCACAACCAGTCCAGTAATTTAGAAGCTTCGCAAAATTCTACCTCCTCCGTGCACATAACGCAATACAATCCTTATCACTACGTATCGAACGTTACCGTCAACGTTTCCCAAGCCGATGCTAATAACTACTACAGGTACAATAATCAAACCCACCAACCCTTTAACTATAGCGCCACTGCCAACGCTAACTCCTCTCTTCCTTACTATCAGCCCCTTAGCGCCATCGATAAATCGTACAGCCTCCTGGCGGGAGCTTTCAACATGACGTCACAAGAGCTGCGGCTCATGCTTGAGGCGAGAGCGCTTGGTAAAAGCCGCAAGCAACAGGTAGCAGCAGCAGCAGCAGCAGCAATGGCGACAACGCAAGCCCCAACCACAGCAGCTCCAGCGGCGCCAGAGCCAGTTGCAACGGAAGCACCCCCGTCGTTCGTCGCGACAGAAGAGCCAGCATTCGAAATTCCTGCCACCGAGAGGCCGTGGCTCCAGCTGGAAACTCCGGAACCGCCCGATGGATTCGAGGGGTACGATTATTACCCGGTACCGTACGAACCCTATAATAGGCGGCGGCAGTCGTATAACAGGTATCCCAGCGAAAACGTTATCAGTCCTGAATTCCAGCATGCTCTCCTACGATTCTTCGGCTACTCTTTCTAGGTAAACCAAATCTCATGTCCGTACAATATTGTTGTTCGTTTTTATTTTCTGTTGCTTTTCTGCTGCTGCTGTTGTTGTTGTTGTTGGTGGTGGTGGTTTTTGGGGTTTTGTTGTTGGTTTTTTTTTTCTTCGGTGTTTATTTTTTTTGTTTTTTTTTTTTTGTTTTTCGTGGACGTCTTTATTTGCATGCTTTTTGTTTTTTGTGACTCTATTGTCGATTGTCTATTGTATTGTATAATTTGATGGCAACGACATCTGCATCAACAGAGCCACATACTCGTTGTATACTATGAGCCGATGTATCGGACTTAGCACGATTTAACTCTTTGACAACAATTTGCTCGTATACCGAGATGACCTCGTCATGAGCACGATGAACTCTTTGACTACAATTTGCCCATGTATCGGGATGAGCACGTTTGTAAGGCAAATTGTAGTCAAAGAGTTAAATCGTGCTTGTGCGGACGTTTGAAAGCTGGCAATCTATAATGTATAACTTTAAAATTTGTAGATCTAATTAAATGAAACAATTGTTAAACAAATTCATCACCGAAGGGAAACTTGGCTTTGGGATTTTAAGGAAATTTCTGCAGCGGCTGCAAAGCAGCGCAACAAAGCAAACATAGGCGATTAGCGAAAAGGGTTGAATCACATTGCGCAGAATACGTTTCCAGCCACAAATATTTCGCTTGCAAGTCAAACACACATCTGTTGAGCCAGTGTTCACTTGTGTTCACTTGTGTTCCAAGAAATGAGGTAAGGGGTGCCAGGAACGGGGAAAGACGGTTTTAAAAGTCAAAACATTTTGACAACTTTTCGATTTTCTTTAAAGTCAATTGGAATTTTTTTAATTTTTTTTTTTATTTTATCTCGAACTTGTTGTATAATAGCATATTGTCCATTAAAAAACGTATCAAATGTTCGAATTGAGCAACTCTGCTTCCGGAATATATAATAGTGATAAATAGTTTCAAAAGTTCCAACGACTGTACGCATAAAAGTAATATGACGTAAATGTCAGTGACATGTGATCACAAAACCCTTGATCATTAATTTCTTACTTGTTTAAACATTATAATCATTAAATATTAAATCAAGTATCAATTTATTTGTGTGCGTAATAATATATATATAATATATGTGTGAATATATGTATATATATATACACACACACACACACACACATA
>JBCHJU010123867.1:0-10519 GCA_039654505.1 Plocamopherus imperialis | reverse complement strand
AATATAATAATAATAATAATAATAATAATAATAATAATAATAATAACAATAATATACTAATAATAATAATAATAATAATATAATAATAATAACAATAATGATAATAATAATAGTAATAATAATAATAATAATGATAATAAAAATTATTATTATTATTTGATTATTATTATTATTATTATTATAGTTATAATAATTATTTTACGAAAAGAATTATATTCCACTCCTCGCATTATGATTTTAAATTACACAATCTTGAGAAAACTTCTGGTAAAATCATGTAACTTTCTGTTTGAGCTTGCTGCGTTCCACAAATTGTATTCCTGCCTGAGCCTCAGTCTAAACCTGAAACTGAATAACATCCATAGCTGCTGCTGTCTTCCATAACATAACAATATTGATATACATTTATGATTATTTTCTTTGTTAACATTTTGATGTATATATTTGTATAGGTTTTTTTCTGCGGTTCTCACTTGTATTACTCTATTCTTTGATCATGACATTATAGTTTACTTATATTTGTAAGGTAGCATGGCATTATACATTTTCAAGAGTGCCAATGTTTTTATTAAAAGAGTGTTATCAATGTAATTTTAATAAACAGCCCTATGGTAGCATTTAGTAATGTTAAAATATATTGGATGAGTCTTAGCCTTTTTTTTCTTTTTCTTTTCCTTTTTTTTTTTTTTTTTTGTTTGTTGTTGTTTTGGGGTTGTTGTTTTTTTGTTACTTAGAAGTAGAAGGATACGAATGAAAACTTGAAAAGAATAGAAAATTCGTGAAAATAAACCATTGCCAGATTTTGAGAGAATTATTGTGCAACATTTTAATAAGAATAGCCAAAATGACACATCATAATATGAAAGTCTTTGTGTAAAATCGACTTATGGTTAAAAAAAAAATCGCGTTCTAATGCTTAATTGTTAATTCTATTTTTGTATACAAATATCAATATCAAGCAATAGCATGAAAGGATAATAGGAAATAATTAAGAATATCCAACTATCTAAAGGAGAATAACGTTTTTTTTTCTTCGTGTACATATTAAAATTGACGGACAAAATGACTTTGCAGGGATTTGGTAAAGTATTGCAGTCACCTACTACCGTACTTTCTGATTTCTATTTTCTGAAGTAAACGCACGAGGCCCAGATGAAGTCGTTCTTATCATTCTTGTTTTAGTAACGAGGCCCAGATGAAGTCGTTCTTATCATTCTTGTTTTAGTAACGAGGCCCAGATGAAGTCATTCTTATCATTCTTGTTTTAGTAACGAGGCCCAGATGAAGTCGTTCTTATCATTCTTGTTTTTATGTTTTTCGCATATTGAATATTTTTAACTTTTTTTTTTTACGTTTATATTATTGTTGTGATTTCCCCATAAAATTATCATATCACTTTTCATGGTTAGCAAAATTTGATATTTTCTACGAACTTTTGATTTGAATATTCATTTCCTAACAAAGTTTATTGTAATATATTTATGTGATTGGCATGAGTAATATAGCTGGTATGTAGATTTTTGTTCGTTTAAACTCCACTTTTGATTGGTTGTATAAACTTATGATATATAAAAATTCCTGGCCGTTTGCATAGAATTTGGCTTTCTATTCTTCTTGTCATGTTTTGGTAAGGAATAATCTATACATTTTTGTAATTGACATGTCGGATGGAACACCAAGTTCAGCTGACTCTTGAACGAAAGTGATTATTTTATGCATTTTTAAATTTCAAACATTCTGTAAAATTAAAAGTCTTACAATTATAATATAATGCTATAAATTATATAAATAACTGCTAATTTTTATCACATTTGAAACAATTACAGGAGATAACAGTTCTTTAACACACGTAAAAACTTGTCCAGTTCATAGGGCTTCCTTTTGAAAATTGCGCTCAATTCTGGATGCTATTAAACGTGTTTCAAAAACTAATAATGTATAGAATTGTAGCCAACAGTTTTTCATGAACATAGAAAACCCAGTTAAAGTAAAAGCGATTTGCCTTCACATGTAGCCGATTTAATGGATCACAAAACAATAAATTATTAAAGATAATTCTGCAAATGAAAGACTTTTTCAACTGGGGGCGACAGTCCTTTTATTTTATAATGTAAACTAAATATATACAATGTTATTACACAGCATTATGCATTACAGGAAATATTTATCCTGTTCAAATTATACGAGATGTTGTATTGAAAATAATTTTCCTTGTTTAGAAAGAAGATAAAGAGCAATAAAGTAATAAAAATATTAATTATTATTTAAGAATAAAGAGCCAAAAACGCCAGAAAAGGGGGGGGGGGAGCAGAAACAAGAAAGAAAAAAGCACAAAAACAACAAACAAACAAAACCAAATGCCAGAAAAAAGCAACAAACCCAACAAAACTTTAAATGAAGCCAACAAAGAAACAACCCCCCCCCCCACCCCGCAAAAAAACAAAACAAAACAAAAGAACAACTCTGCATGTCAACATCGCATGAAGGGTCGCAATCACTCAACGCCAAGCATGCCACCTTAAAGCTTCGTAGACACAGCCTCAGTACAGACCATGCAGAAAAAAGTACGGCTGCGTTCAACGTACACACAGCAGCCAGGCGACAGCTGCCAGACATTTTCTGTCTTCCGCACAATATGGGATGCATCAAGCATGTCAGACATTTTCTGGTCCGTCCGGACTGAATAGGGGAACTGGTGTCACTAAACACGATGACCAACACACTCCGCTACAAAACTGCACACGTTTATCGGGCAACATGCATGGTGCACAGCTTATTAATATTATTGAACCTGCGCTTTATGATAGAAAGACAAAAGACATACAAACGGAGATTTCATCCAGAAAATGTTTGGGTCAACAGTGATATCTCCCCAAGCTCCCCGATCTTTATAAATTGGGTGAACCCAGTGACACTGTTTGGATGCTAGGGTTTTTCATCTGTATTACCAGGGAAGAAATATCTTTCGCTTCTTCCCCGTGAGCGCCATGTTGCAAGTGACTGAAAAAGGGAAAAATCTGTATGGTCTGTACAAGCGCACTTTTCTGTTCATAATTTTTCTGGCCCTGGAAAAGTACTTATTCTTTTGAGGAAATATTGCTCACCCCCCTCCACCCCCCTCCCCGCGCCTAATTGACATACTCCCACCCCCACCCACCCCCTCGAACCCAACCCCAACCCCGCTTATCTTATTAATATTTTGCCCGAGACAATTACACATTTTAAACTATGTGGGTCTTCATGTATTCCTTGATTCTTCATTGTAAGGTGATGTATGAAAACAAATCATCATTTGAGTATCCAAACAATGTACACAAAACGTGCATGTATCTACAATTATTTACTGGTGAACGTACCTACCCCCTCCCCGTCTTATGCCCCCGCTCCTCGTATTTGGATCCGGGGAGTGGGGGTCTGCACGGAGGCTGTGAGGACGAGGTCTAACACTAGTGCCGCAACCACTCAACACATTGCACGTCACCATAATACCAAAGCCCGCAATGGTCTGTTACAGAAATCATAACAGTCACACCGCAGACGGTCTTTGCATTTAATTCTTGACATACATGATTATTATTCTTATGTAGAATGGCAATTTCTTATAGCAAAAAGGAGATGTCTACATCGACTATTGATTTCAATGACACTTAAATGAATTTCCTTTTTGATTGCGGAAGAATATTCTGCAAGAAATTAAAATTGAAACAAGACTCAGGACAAAATCCAGCAGTCGAAAAAAAATTACTTACACATAGAGGTCTTTTCCGTCAGAGTTATCGATCCTGTAGCAATTTCATTGTCACACTCCCTTCCCCTCTTGATCTTTCCTCTTCGACTTGAATTCAGAGTAATGAACTAATAAATAGATCAAGAGATCGTAGGGTTGCATGATACCGAATTATCTGTTTTGGTAGGATCGAATTTTGCAAGGGTGACCGCCGATAAGGCCTACTCTTTTCGATTTTAATCGCAAAGGCACATGGGACCTCCTAGTCCATCGTCCGTCACCGATTGGGAATAGGGACTCATTCATCATGCCTACCACAGGACGAGGAGACGGAAAAAACCGAAACATTCGGATTTTAAATCAAAACTGGGGTTCGGACCCCTGGCCTTTGGCTTGGTGGACGGGTGCCTAGTCCACTGATCTAACCGTGCTCCCATTACACATAATGTCATGTCTATTGGACCATGACGTGATCTTCAGTACATCAGACCTGAAGAAATTCGAAATTAACCATGTAAAAATGTATATAGCATCAAGCTCACGAAGCAGTGAATAAGGAGAAGAAGAAGAAGGGGCAGGGAGCGATAATAAGAAGGATAGGATATGGAGGAGGGAAAGTAGAAGAGAAGGAGCTGGAGTAGTGCTGAGGGTGAGGACACCGTTTAAAATAATCTCCTCACAATGAAGACTTTTAGTGCTTTACTAAACTCTACTATCGAATTTAACAACGATCTTTTGTTGGAATTCAATTCCCAAATCGAACTGCAACTCTACAGTAAATAATTGCTTCCCTTCAAAACATTATGGAAAACTAACAACGCTCAGTACTCTCCTTCGTGTGCATTGTTCATTGCATTCTAAATATAACTTTATTGTAACTGAGAACATGTAGGAACAATGATAAACTATATCGCCATTTCATGCTCCATTATATTATTTAGGCCGTCTTGATGGAGTCTCGAGGCGTATTCTTTTCAGTCGTTTCCATTTCAAAGTCTTGTTCTGTGAAGGCCCATGACTGGACTTCGCCTTGGCCAAAGACCAGATACCTGGAAGGGGAGCCAATAATGAGGTTTGACAATGATATCGTCTGTTTTTCAGAATGCTGAAACCCCAATAATTATATTAAAGCAACTAACTATTTGGGTGTGTCCAAAACAAAAACAAAAACAAAACAAAAAAACAAAACCCCAAACCCGAAAAAACACACACAAAAAAAGAAAACCACAGGGTAACAGAGTGATACGGTACCTCACACTTGACAGCTAAACAACAAACAAAAACACATCCAACAAAAACAACAACAACAAAAACACAACATAACAAAAATGAAAAAAAAGGATTCTCGTAGAAACGTTCATAACAAGTCGATTCCAACCTCATTCCAATCAAGTCATCCTCGCAAACCGGAGTTAAAACCAACTTTAGTGGAACATTGTGAATTTGATGGCTGTTGTAATAATTATATGATACCCTGTTGCGATACTTAAGATTTCTTCATTTCAAAGGTAATGTCTAAGGTAGTTATAAAGCCAGTCTTACACAACGGCACCAAGTACGTAGACGGCTGCCGCCAAATAGAAGGTGTCCTGCCATTCTTCTCTGGTCCCCTGGTGTGGACAAAACAGAACGGGAATTCATTGGTGCTTAATATAGACAGTAGAACAATGAAATAGACCTGACACAACAGGTCTAGACAATTTCAATAGGTCCCGTTGAGAAGAATTGCAAACGGAGAGGGAAGAATGTGTTCTTATATCTAGAAAAATAATACATGTACTACAATACATTGTTTATAAATTACAATACCATTAAACAAAGTAATAGTATGCCAGATGGGCTCCTGCTTAAAATAAGATTCCCTCACAATTTACAGCAATATATAATAATTAAAAATTAATTTCACCAACAAACCGCCAAACAATGTTAATACTACCGGATAGAATCACGAACGCCAATTTCAACTAATGACAAAGGAGCCATGAACGCACATGTCAAAAAACGGCAGTAAAACCACAAACGTTGATTTCAAAGAACAGCAATAGAAAACCACGAACGCTCATTTCAAAGCAGAAACGCCGTTTAAAGGAGCGGCAATAGAAAACCACGAATGCTGATTTCAAAGAACGACAATAGAACCATGAACGCTGATGTCGAAGAACGACAATAAAACAATGAACGCTTATTTTAAAAAAAACAACAGTAGAACCATGAACGCTGATTTCAAAGAACGACAACAGAACCATGATCGCTGATTTCAGCTTATTTCAAAGAGCGACAATAGAACCATGAACGCTGGTTTCAGCTAAATTCAAAGAGTGACAATAGAACCATGAACGCTGGTTTCAGGTAATTTCAAAGAGCGACAATAGAACCATGAACGCTGGTTTCAGCTGATTTCAAAGAGCGACAATAGAACCATGAACGCTGGTTTCAGCTAATTTCAAAGAGCGACAATAAAACCATGAACGCTAGTTTCAGCTAATTTCAAAGAGCGACAATAGAACCATGAACGCTAGTTTCAGCTAATTTCAAAGAGCGACAATAGAAACATGAACGCTGATTTCAACTAATTTCAAAGAGCGACAATAGAACCATGAACGCAGATTTCAAAGACCGGCAATAGACCACGAACGCCGATTTCAAAGAATGACAATAGAACCGTGGAAGGCGATTTCAAAGAACGGCAATAGAAAACCACAAAAGCTTATTTGACAGATTAACAACTCACGTTGGGTGTCATGGCGGACACGATGTAGGGAGCCAAGATGCCCGGGATGGTTGCCATGGTGTTGGTGATGCCGAACAAGGTGCCGGCGAACTGAGGGGCGATGTCGCCGTGGTTGACGAAAAAGCCGGCGAATTGCAGGCCGCAGAGGCCCACGGCGAACGTCAGCAGGGCCACCGCCTCGCCTTGCTGGAAGCACTCCATGAAGCCCAGGGCGATTAGCAAGACTGATGGGATAAACAGGCCTGGGCACGGGGGGTGGGGACACTAACGTTAATAAGAAGAGAAACATTGAAAATAATAATAAAAAAAATATGAGAGCTTTACATCACTCATATCCATTTAATTATAATCTATTTGCTTTACATACAAGGGTTGGCCGACAGGCCTTTTCCATCCAGTAACCTCTTCAACTCCCTGAGGAAGGTACAGAGGAGCAGTCATTTTACAAGCGCGTCACTCCATCATACTGACAAGATCTTCCACTGCCTATGTCTGTTACTATTTTGCACCTGTGCAGGGAGAAAATGTGTGTAAAGAGCTTACTCCAAGAACTCAACATAACGCCAGGGATTCAAACCTCGATCTTCAGATCGTGCCTGTCTCTAGACTCCAACGTCACACGATACTAATCATACAAGTTCTAGATGTTTAGATCCAGATTTTAACCCTCATCTTTTGTTTTCTGCAGATCTAAATTAGAATTTCGAATCCCAATGACGAGCGTGCCGATGAGTTCGTGGAAAAAAGCTCTTTACACGCGTTTTCACACCAGACACATGTGATAACAAAACAACAAATCCAACAGCAAGGAAACACCAAGAGGGGAATAAACACAATTTTAAGCAAAAATAAAAACACACTAAAAAAACAAAACAAAAAAAAGCAAGAAAAATATGCAAACCCAAAAACATTCAAAAATTATCCCTGCACCCCCCTTCCCTCAAAAAAGCCTTCCAAAAAAGCAAGGAAAAAAGACAAGAAAAAAAAACCGACTGACCAAGAGAAGACATGAGCTTCCGCGTGTTTTGGACGGTGAAAATTTCTCTGGTGATGAGAGCGTCCGCCAACAGGCCCCCAATGGTGATGAAGGCCCAGAAGGCAAGGTAGGGAAGCATGGAGTAAAAGCCGTTCTGGGGAAGTCGACCAAAGGGACAATGGGAATTATGTGAAACCAGTGAATCCAGGGTGTTATAAACTTTTCGACGGGCGCCAAATTCAGAATACTAAAATAATATTATGTGTCGTCGGTTCTCTTAATCGGCTATGAGTGCTGGACAATCACCAACAGCACGAAGCAACAGGCAACAGGCTCGAGGCAACAGAAATGTGGTTCTTGGGAGGGGGGGGTTGACGATATCTGAAAGAAAAGGTGCTGGAAATGGCAAATATAAAATGGTAGCTTGTAAAAACAATACGAACAAGACAGGTGAGATTCATGGGACATATCTATGGAAAAGGTAGAATCGGACAACTTAGTGTGACAGGAAAGATCACGGGCAGAAGAAGCAGAGGGCAACAGCAAGAAACATACGGGGAAAGTCTGAACACCTCAGTAACATCAGAGAAAATGACCAACAATCAGTTCATGAATTCATCGAGTGAGAGAGATGGATGGAGAGCCATGGTCGTCAATGCCTGTTCCAAGCAAGACAACCGCACAATGTTGATGATACACTCTTACTTAAGGGGACATCAAATAGACAGAAAGTAATGAAAATTGTTCCAAGATTTTTTTCCGGCTTAGAAAGGCAAAGAGGGCGCAGAAAAGTTATGGCTGAGCTTTAAGGCTTAGAATGACTAAGAGGCCACTAAAAACTGTGGCTGAGTCAATGATTTTAGCAACTTCTTAAAGGACAGGACATACAGATGCTTTCATTTTAGATTTCTCAAAGTACTTCGAGAAAGTAGACAATCAGGAAATTTTATTAAAGCTTAAACAATACGACATATGGGATAAAATTCTCAATGGAACTGAATCATTCCTTACAACTCAAAACGTTACTGAGGAAGAAATAGAGTCAAAACATAAACCAGTTCTTTCAGGTGTACTAAAGGCTATAGTTTTAGGCCCACTCTACTTTTTAATGTATATAAATGACATTGATCTTAATCTTACAACTATTTGTAGATGATTGTATACTTTCATAGAAATAAAAAAAATTAATTGTAAAGTACTCCAAAAAGACTTAAACTCACTCTAACAATAGGAAACAGATTTGAAAATGGAATCTCACCCAGAAAAATGTCAAGTTCTCAAGATAGCCAATAAACAGAAACTTAAAGAATCAAACTATAACCAATACATCCAAACACTAAATAAAAACTACAAAGAATGCAAAATATTTAGATATTACAGATAATAAAGTACAATGGAGAGACCAACACCATGCAATATGTAAGAATGCAAATAGTCCATTAGCATTCCTAATACGTTAACATCAATGAAATTACTGTCCACGACATGTAAAGGATAAATGTTAAAAACTTGACTCACTTGACGTATGCCTCTGGGTTCCTTGGGCAACATAGGGCTGCAACTACACTCCTCAAGCGGACACGGTTTTGTGAGCTCCTCAGTTCGGGCCATGTCATTCCAGCGGCCTTGGCTTTCTCATCAGTGCTCCTACACCACGTTTGTCTCTGTCTTCCCACCTTTCCTCTGCCATGTGGGTCCAGATTTGAGACTGTCTGGTGACGTTTTCTGGGGACTTTCACAGTGTGTGACTAATCCATCCCCAGTTTCCTTTTTGATTCTTTCTTCCAATGGTTATTGTCTTGTCTTCGGGAATTCTCAGAGTTCTTCTTTTGAAATGACGTTTGGCAACCTGATGCCCATGATTCTTCGGAGGCATCCGTTTACAAAGGACTGGATCCTCTGAGTTTTTGTCCATATGGTTCGCCATGTCTCTGACCCATAGAATAGGACTGACTCTACGTTCGTGTTGGAAATCCTGATCTGGTTGTTGAGGGAGAGAGCCGAAGATCTCCATATTGGCTGTAGTGTGTAGAAGGCATATCTGACTTTGCTGATGCGGCTCCCTATATCTTTATCTGTCCCTCCATCTTTGTTGACCACACCTCTGAGGTAGGTAAAATTGTCTACTTCTTTGATTCCTTTACCCCGCAGACAGATTGGTTCATGTTGTGTGTTGTTTATTCTCAGGGCTTCTGTTTTTCCAATGTTGATCTTGACACCAGTCTTCCCTGCTACTTTAGAGACCTGGTGCAGTTTTTCTTGAGCATCTTGCTGTTTGTGTGACAGAAGGCTGATGTCATCTGAAACGTCTAGCTCCTCGAGGTGTATGTTTAATGTCTATTGTATTACTCTCTTTTCCCCTGACATAGCTTGCATGTCTCATGATCCAGTCAACAACCATTAGGAAAATCTGGGGAGAGCTAACAATCCTGGCGAACGCCTGTCTGCACTGAAAAGTGGCCTGATAGTTTACCATCGCGAACTAGTTGGCGGGTGGCATTATCATAGAGCTGTGCTGCTGGATGAGGGTTATGAATTTGGGTGGGAAGCCGTAATGGTGCATCAGCTTCAAGGTGACCTCTCTATCAACGCTATCAAAAGCCTTCTGGAAGTCCACAATGATAATGTATAACGGGGATTGCCACTCCAAAGACTGTTAAAATATTATCCTCATTGTGGCAATGTGATTGGTACATTATCTATCTTGACGGAATCCTGCTTGCTGTTCACGGAGTGCCTTGTCTAGAGCTTTCTCCAGTCTGTCCAGCATGATTTTGGAGAGACTTTCCCCAGGGATGGAATACAACATGATACACCTCCAGTTGGAACAAGATGGCAAGTCCCCTTTCTTTGCTAGTTTAATTGGCCCTTCTTCCAGTCACTTGGAACCTGTTCACTTTCCCAGATTTTCTTTATGAGTGGGTAAAGCATCTCTGTTGATGTCTGGATATCTGTTTTCAATGCCTCTGTTGGTGTGTCGACGGGGCCTGCTGCCTTGCCGGATAATGTAATGGTGGCCACACACTATCAGTTTTTCATCGTTTCAAGCCATCGTACGACCGTCGTAAGTCCATCGTAAACGATG
>JBCHJU010123756.1:0-10520 GCA_039654505.1 Plocamopherus imperialis | reverse complement strand
GAGAGAGAGAGAGAGAGAGAGAGAGAGAGAGAGAGAGAGAGAGAGAGAGAGAGAGAGAGAGAGAGAGAGAGAGGAAGTCCGAAAGGAGAGAGTGGGACCTAGCCAGGGTTTGGAAGAGAAGAAGAATAACACACGCTCAGATAGACAGCCAACAACAGAATCAGATTACGAAAAAAGAGGTATAGAAATTCAGACAATACAGAGAGACACAGTCTGGACAGTGAAATAGTTTTTGATGGCATAATATGGGAGAGAAATATTTCACTCAAGTAAACAAAAACAATTGGTACAGTGTGTGACCAAGAGTACCATCAAACATCGTTACAGACCAGACAAATGAGCTGCTTCACATCTCCGGAAAAAACAGTCACAACCAAAGACTCATGTTTTCATACAGAGCAGGAGAGAAATGGGGGAAAAACCCAAAACAACTGTTACAATCGCTCCAGGCAGCCCATCAACCAAACGACCGATGCAGTCTAGCCAGAAATTATCTCTCCACACAACTATCACAAAGAATCAAATAGAACTAGAACTTAGAACAATGCAAAGAGCAAACGAAAAAAAATACACTAGTAATCTCACTCAAAGATGACACAAAAGCAACATCGGTATGACGGGAAACAAAGCTGAAGGAATGTATTGAAACTATTTGCTACTTCATATGGATATGGATTGGCCACATTATATATACAGAGGAGACGACAATAGGTAGATAAACAAACAAGGTCGAACACTTGGAAACACATGACAGGAGAAAATTCAGGGAAAGACAGAAATCCAATTGGAGTGGCGACGTTGAAAGACATGGAAACCATGGCAACAACATATTATTATGTCCTGAGATATAGATAAATAGAAAACGCCGGTAGAGGCTCATGTCAAACGAGTTATTCTCAACAATTGCTGCAACTACCGCTGCGTCTGCATCTACTTATGCTAGTGCTACTGCCTTTGCAATTGCTTGCTATTATTCGGATGCTACTGCTACCAGCTCCTTTCGTTTCTGCTCTTTCTGCAACTACTGCTCCTGATATTGATGACTCAAAGGTTTGAGTCCCTTCCCGCCATGAATGTCATCATCAACATTACATGCATAGCCAATAAGGATTCTACAACGGCATCTAACAGAATAATACAATAATATAAAGGCACACGTGTAGAAGCAGGCGTTTTAATTGGCTTGGACAAATGGTCCATTGTCTAGCCAGTTGCCAATGATTGCTAAACGTAACTCATCCATCCAGTGATTGCTAAACGTAACTCATCCATCAAGTGATTGCTAAGCGTAACGCATCCATCCAATGATTGCTAAACGTAACTCATCCGTCCAGTGATTCTAAACGTAACTCATCCATCCAGTGATTGCTAAACGTAACTCATCCATCTAGTGATTGCTAAACGTAACTCATCCATCCAGTGATTGCTAAACGTAACTCATACATCCAGTGATTGCTAAACGTAACTCATCCATCCAGTGATTGCTAAACGTAACTCATGCATCCAGTGATTGCTAAACGTAACTCATCCATCAAGTGATTGCTAAACGAAACTCATACATACAGTGATTGCTAAACGTGATCATCGATCCAGTGATTGCTAAACGTGACTCGTCCACCCAATGATTGCTAAACGTAACTCATCCATCCAGTGATTGCTAAACGTAACTCATTCATCCAGTGATTGCTAAATGTAACTCATCCACCCAGTGATTGCTAAACGTAACTCATACATCCAGGGATTGTTAAACGTAACTCATCCATCCAGTGATTGCTAAGTGTAATTCATCCAATGATTGCTAAACATAATTCATTAAGTGATTGTCTCAAGAGATTGTTAAACGTAGCTCATCCTGTGATTACCGAATCCAACAGAGCTGTAGCTGGGAAGAAAAAACAAACCCCACATTTTCTTTATAATAGCATTGGTTTAACATCGGCAGTTTCATCGTCTCCCGGATTCGTCATCTTCCATCTCCCGATACTCATTCCTCATTCACGACTCCCGTATGCGTACAAACCGATTTTATTTCCCTCTCTTGCAACACGCACTGTTAGTCTTGTTATCTCCATCTATTTATTCCTGGTCGTATTTTTGCGTCCGCGTTTTTTGTGGATGGGATCAATGGCCCGGTAATGGCAGTACGTGGGTTAAATATGACTCGCCTCCATTGTTCCTTTCTTTCTTTATATTATTTAAATGACACGCTTATCTAGAGAGCGTCGAGAACAATATTCTTTGTTGTGTGATAACATTTTACACTCCGTCTATGGACGAGGGCTGGAGGAGTGGCCGGAGAAGGGGAGATAACTTGAATGCGGAGTCACTGTCCGCAGGTCCGTGTCCAAATGACAGCCTTTCAAATTATTGTATTTTATATTTCTGGTAGAACGCTGTTATTTATTATGTTCATGCTTAACCGCAGTTTTCATCGACGTGATTACTACTAGCAAATCAGTTTTTTGTTATTAGCCTGCTTTTGAGACAGTAGAAAAAATTTAATGAATTACTTTGCAGTGCAAACGAAACGAAAGGATATAAACATACAAAGATCACTGGAAGACAAAGTAAATAGGTTGGCAAAAATTATGAAAAACAAAAAGAACGGAAGCAAGGAAACAATAATAACAACAACAACAACAACAACAACAACAGCAACAACAGAGCAACAACAACAACAACAGCACAAAATCGATAACAACAACAAAAAACAATAAAAACATCACCAAAGCAAGAATACAAATACCCAATGTCAACAATCACAATTAAACCAAAACAAAAAACAATAAAATACAAACAACTTCATTGTTATTATCATTAGTATGTTTATTATTTAATTGATGTTTTTTGTTTTTTAAATAAAAAGATCCTTATTATTATGATTCTCAGCAGCGACATTATCATCAATATTTTTGTTATCATTGTTGTGACTAAAGTTTGTATCAATATTATTCAGACCTATTATTTGTAACATTTCGTGTTGGTCTTTAAAAGTCGGTGCGTGCATTTGAAGATCTGAGGCGTTGAATATTTCATGCCATTCCGAGGGACCTTAACGTCCACAGTACCAAAATTATTCTCAGGCGCCATGCTCTTTTTTGCATTGTATTTTTCTTTTTCTCGTTTTAACACCATCCTCCGTAGCCCAGAAAGACTCACTAAATACCGTCTTCTGGCAGATCATCGAAGAAGGCTCAAAGTACCGCGATGCCTCACTTTGATATTCTACTTCCGGGATTTATGTCCAGGGATCTTCCTGGGGACTTGATGGCACTCGGTGATTATTCGGCTTCCGGTGGGAAACACGTGATTGTTACTGGACGGCTCCGATGTTTCACATAGATATTACTGCTTCCTGCTGATGACTGGAAGGCCTGATGCCTCACCGAGATACTCTCCTTCCGACAGGAAATAGAAAAAGAAGAAAAGCAACAACAACATCTAGTGCTAGTGTGAATTCAGCTTGCAATCAAAGTACTATTCGAAGTGCCATAGGACCGATGGGAATACACCAAGCTGTGGCACGAAGATGTTTGAACGATTCCGATTGGTTGAAGTGTAACCAAGGGACAAATTTGCTTGTTTGTTGAGTGCAACCCAGAATGATGCCCAGGAAAATTTCAAGATGACGCCTGAGACGAAGTTGTGCACGTTTCTCTTCCAATGATGCGGTGCTAATGCATGCAAATCATGTACTAATTGTATTATGCGCGTCTTACACACACAAAGTAACATTATGGCTATTGACCGCTCACCCATATTCACCGACTCCCGTAATCCTGTCCCTCTCCCTATAATGCCTAGCCCCTATCTCTATTTTTTTTTTCATAGTTCTCTCCCTATACATCTCTGACCGTTTGTTTATCACGGTTTTTCTCTGTCTCTCAGTGTCTGCATCTGTCCATGTTTGTCTGCCTCTCTCTTTCTGTCTATCTCTGTCTCTGTCCTGTCTATATGTTTCTGTATGTCTGTCTGTCTGTATGTCTATCTCTGTCTGTTTGTCTCTGTCACTGCCTGTCCGTCTCTGTCTCTGTCTGTCTGTCTGTCTGTCTGTCTGTCTCCGTCTCTGTCTGTCTGCCTCTGTCTCTGTCCTTTTCTCCCTACACGTCTCTGTCTGTCACACTGTCTGTCTCTGTATCTGTCTCTTTCTGTCTGTCTCTCTCCCTCCCTTCCCATTTTCTCTATCTCTGTCTCTGTCTCTGTCTCTGTCTGTCTGTCTGTCTGTCTGTCTGTCTGTCTCTCTCTCTCTCTCTCTCTCTCTCTCTCTCTCTCTCTCTCTCTCTCTCTCTCCTCTCTCTCCACTCTCTGTCAGTAAGTGTGTGTTTAGTGTGTCTGGCAATCTATTTATGATCCTCCCGATACCTCTCATTGTCTCTCTCACACACACACACACACACACACACACACTCACACACTCACTTACAGGTGCGTGTGTGATCTCTCTCACCCCCACTCCCCTCCTCTCTCACTCTCCCCCCCTCTCTCTGTCTCTCCCTCTCTCCCTCTGCTCCACTACAAAAGTCAAATCGTTCTTATGGTTGGCATGGACATTGATACATCTCAACAATCCACCATCTTTGGCGATACCAGCCTATTCCCGACCATTTAATCCTGATGGTGCATACAATACACGGGCTGCCCAGTGGCCTTTTTAAATGCCAAGAGGATAAGCAAAATAAAAAAGTATACTGAAACATAACAACAAAAGAAATAAATTCCCCTAACAAACAAACCGACCAACAAACAAACAAACAAACAAACAAACAAACAAACAAACAAACAAAAGAAGACTGCAACAGAAAAGGCGCCGTCGACAATGTTTCAATCAATACTGAAGGAGGGGGGGGGAGTGTTTGACACAAATTAAAAAAAAAAGTGTTTTTGACACAATGACAAGACACAAACACTCCAGGGAGCAAGACACCCCCTCCCTCCCCAAATAAAAAAAACAAAAGCAAAAACCAGTGTTGGCACTTCATCAAAAGGACGTGACGCAGTACACACAGTGCCAAAGACATCGACACTGTCAATGCTAGGACATCCCCTATGGAGATCAATAACCCGAAAGACCAAAAAGTAGGCCCATCTCGGACTTGCAAGAAAAGACAAAAACAGCATGGCAGAACTAATTACCCCATAACCACCCCCCCCAACCCAAATACAGATGTATTCTTTAAAAAGAAGGCCTGGTATAGGAGACTTCAACACAATGAAAGGCATGAAAAGTCAGTCATATCAAAGTCAATATTATAAAGGTAAGGCTTGGACAACCTCAGGTATCGAAACAACACACAACTACACAAACCAATGACAAACAGAAAAATAACAGCGGCATCTTTATCTTCTTCTTCTTTCGGCGTGTCCCGCTCTATTATCCGTATTATGCAGGGTCTCTTCAATGAATGCAAGCAACGCCTCCGCATACGCTTGTCCAGCGCATCGTGTTCTCTCATTCCCAACTCATTCAGGTCATTTGTATTCAACAATAACGGAAACGACAATAGCATCAACTGCAACAACAGCACAAAGAGAATATTACAAGTACATTTTCCTCAATGATATAATAATATCATTATACCAAACTCTTGGCATTCATATTTAAACGAATGAGAAATATACTGAAATCCATTCAAAACGCAACATTTACAAATCGATATATCTATTACTCTGTAATAAGTTCAATGTGTACATTCGGATGGTAAAATACATGCATGGCCACGCAATATATCTTCCTTATTGATCTATTAATAAATAAACAGCCAATTATTTGTATAATGAAATCGCAATAAACAAAAAATCCCAACAAAAGGATCTTTAATGGAACTCATGAATTTTAAAGAGCAACACTTATGTCTTGTCATCACCATATCGCTGGCACGGAAAACAAAATTAAGACACATTAGATCTAACATTTTCACAATTATGGCTGCCATTATAAATCTTCTTTCCAGAAACATGCAAAATTGAGTTGAAATCATTCCTTGGTAGTAATATTTATTACAATTTTTTTGAGAATCTTGTTCAACTTGGATTTGGAAGTATACTCTAAATCTCTTCTTTAGATCGTTCATAATTTTAATTACCTGTATCAATCTCGATATTAACAATTTGGTCACAGAGAAGCGTGTGTATTCGTTTCTTAAATGAGCTTATAGATAGTGCCTCAATCGCAAACAATTCCACATAAACACTACTCTGTGTTTTACCAAAATGATGCTGTCTGATGTCCAATCTAAGGCTCGTGTTTTTGTGACTTGGAAGGTAAACGCTTTTACAGTATTTATCATATTGGTCGTGGGTTATTTTGTAGGTTTAAATCAGATGGCCCAATGTCTTCTGTAAGAAAATTACTGATATAGTCTGTATCATAAGTTTTCGTGGACGAAAAAAAAATAAATCTCAAAACCTGAAAAAAATGTAGTGATGAAAATTTTTACGCGCCGATAGAACAATTATTCTCAACTAGTCTATTAATTTCAACTTTACATTTGCAGGTTTTGATGCAGTTTCTTCTTTACATCTGCAAAATATCATTATTCATCCACGCAACATCGAATGTTACAGTAATATACTCCTAATAGTCAGTAGAGTCGCGGTGACCCATTTGAATAAACAAATGCGCTCTTAGCCCCGCCCCCACAAAGGAGTTCACAACAACTCACTGGGCTCACTATGTTCAAGATGTACATAAGGAAATATAGTACAGTAATATTTCTCTAGCTTGAATCCCATGGTCATGGCTAAAAAAATCACAAATTTGCACGAGGGAGGGGCCATTTTCTTAAGTACTGGACAAGAGGAAAAAAGATTCCCATTTAAGACTAATATTGTATAGACTAATATGATCTAGGCTTGGGGCAAAAAACAACAACAAAACACAACCAAAAAAAAAAAAAACAACCCAAAAAAACCCCCACGGTACTTTGAACATGATTCGAGACATTAATTTATTTCGTCCACGAAAACTTAGACTGTAATCATCGCTCTTTTTCCTTTTTATCATCCTTCACCAGAATTATCTTTTTCCTGTCCTCTACACTTCCAAAAGACTGTCTCTTCCTAATTGATAAGAATCATTGCTACTACAGTCCGTTTCACGCAAAAAATATCATCGTTTTTCGGCTCTAACATTTTAATCCTTGAATTCTGCTTTTTGAAATTTTGGATTATTGCCAACTTTAATTGATTAGTCTTAACTTGTAATATTTTTTTGATACCTAATTCGTTTGTCGTTATGACTGTTTACTCGTGTAAATTTGGGCAATTTTAGGTTTTCCTGCTGAGAGCGTTTATTTGAAGTTTTACAGTAGAGTTTTATTTAGTCTGGGGAAGGTTTTGTTTTTGTTTTGAGTTGAAAATCAACCTCAAGGCCATCGATAGACTTTGCTTACTTCGCCGCTGTACCGTAAAACTCTGATTTTCACAGAGGGCGACTTTTAGCTTTTATAGGGAGTAAATAAGAAACTTACTTAATTAACGCACACACGGGACTCAAATTACCAACTTAATTAAGACCAATTAGTCCCATGCACCTTGCGAAATTTCAGAAACATTCATAGAATACTTTAAAAGTTACAGTAAAAAAAAACGATGATATTTTTGCGTGAAACAAACTATAGTTTTTAATTTCCACGACACGAGCTCGTCGCCACATCATTGGTGGGCAGTTGCTCAAGGTCATGTGTTTGTTATTTTGTCTGTGAAGGCACGAGTTTCCTATGGAATAGGCAGTGTTGGCTTGGGCCCAATCCACTTGGATGTCCGAAGGAAATAAGCCTTAGGGTGCCACCAGTCAATATATCAACATCTCCCCGATTTAACTCACCCATATATCTGGATGAGCATCTGCATTGACTAGAATTTGATCACAAATCCGGGTTTATACGAATGTACTCATGCCGATATACCGGCAAATTCTAGTCAAAGGTTAATTGTGCTCATGCCGATATATCGGCGATAGGTATAACATGAGTGAAACACCAATACACCAACCTTATTATAGCCATTGCCCATCCATGACATTACCACGACGACATTTGAATGTAATGAGGGATTATTTTCATCTTTCATCCACATTGATGTATAATGGTATCTTAGAACGAATTTCCAGACGGACATAAAAATAACAGGATGTCTTTTGCCCCCACCCTCCTCCCACTTTTCATCTTTCCCAGCCGCCACTGGGAATAATGCAATAAAATAATCCTGTCAAACAAGGTAAATAAAAAACAACAATATCAGCCTAACATCAGCCAGCGATCCTCAGGATCTGATATAAATCGGATTAAATCGAAAGCGATGGAGAAGTCTCCACACGGAAATTAGTAGGACTGCTGAGACTGCCAAGCCAGACGACCTGCCTGGAGGACATTCGTAGGTCGGGCAGACCAGTCACCCAACGATCTTCCAGCCAAGTGTCAGGCCAAGACGAAAGTAGTTGGAGCTCTGCTCACAGAAACAACACTCAGTCATTTCATCTTAAATGCAGAACTAAAACAAACCTGTTTTGGCCACAAATTACAAAGCCCAAACAATATCATTAATTAGATCTTAAATTCAGTACCAAGACTTGAAAGTTAAGAACAAAAATTACAAAGTCCAAATAATAATTAGATCTCAAATTCAGTACAAAGACGTGTAGGTTTAGAACACAATTCACAAAGTCCAAAACACTATCATTGATTAGATTTCAAATACAGTACCAAGATTTACAAATTTAGGACACAACTCAAAAATTCCAAACACTATCATTAATTAGATCTCAAATACATCACAAAGATAAACTAGTTTTGAACACAACACACGAATTTCAATCCTAATCCTTACTAATCACAGTGTGTAGCACATCGTTAGTTCTTTGGACTTGCTGCCGAAAATTGGACAGTTCGAAACCTGTGCGAACAATAAAAAATTTGATTTAATTTCGAGAAAGGTTATTTACATTACTTGCCTCCGCTTCCGATTCTGCTCTGCGGCCGACGCTCGGTTTTCGGTAAACAAATAAAAAGATCAATTTCCTTCAGGAGATGAATCAAATGGAATTCTTCATTTTTCTTTTTTTCGATTTATTTCAAGCACCGCGCTAAGACACATTAGTTTTAAACACAACTCAGGAATTCCAAATTATATTATAAGACCTCAAAAAGCGCGCATGAAAACTAACAGTGAAAAAATTTTAAATATTTACTTGAGCTGAGTTTAGAGCGGCAGGTTCTGTTCAAGTCCATTAGTCCAAGATGCTTTTAAGCGTACAAAAATAATTCTGCGCTTCTTTCAGATTTTTGAACTCTAGTGTAGGCAATTCATCACAAAATGTCTTCAAAGAGCTTTATGCCATCATCACCATCATCATCATCATCATCGTCATCACATCATCATCATCATCATCATCATCATCATCATCATCATCATCATCATCATCATCATCATCATCATCATCATCATCAACATCATCAAGAACTGCAACTATGACATGCCAGACTAAAGTTGTTTTGGTTCTTTTATTTATTAGGACTGTATGAGAATGGAATAACTTCTCAAAAGAAATAACATCTGCGCAACTTAAGGGAAATTTACACTTCTTTCAGTCTATAAATTACAAAATGATGTGTCCTTAACCACTCACTGTGTAGGGATCTTTGATATAAAACCACAGGATTGTGTGAGAATCTTCATAAGTGAAGACAGACATTACATGGCAGATGCAGCTGATGCTTATTATTCTGTTCAAGATCAAGTTTCCAGTCCTTGGACCTGGCACATTTCCACGATTTGCCAGCTAAATAACGAAATTATGGTGATACAAAAAATATAATAGACAACGAAACCATGTTTTCACGAGCAAAAGTGGCGGGTGATTGTGGAGGGCGGAAGACGCGAATGAATGAAAACAAACGGGGCTTGTGTCGGTTGTGTGCTGCTTGTGTGTTTTCAGTTTTCACATACCGCAGCAAGTGCTCTATTTAGTTTAGCCTACATGATACAGACATAGCCTGGAACTAGATCTAGATCTAGATCTAGAGAGACTTGGATCAAAACTAAATCTAAATCTAGTTAGGATTATAGATCAGCAGAGGCCGCTAAACGTTGTAGGTCGAAGACTCCCCATCATATACTCCACTCCAGTGTGTCTAGAATTACTAAGACTGAGAAATCTAGACTATTATCTAGAAACTCTAGATCTAGAATCTAGATCTAGAGTCTAGATCTAGAGTAGATTAGATCTATATCTCAGATCTCGAGACTTGAGAAATAGATCTATCTAGAACTAGATCTAGATTAGATCTAGAGATCTAGATGTAGATCTAGATTACAGTAGAACCTCGGTATAACGTACTCCCTTCGGACCAGGAAATGTGTACGTTGTAGCCGAGGTACGTTGTAGCCGTGGTTTCAAAAGGAAGTCACCCAGTCGGTGCTTACCAGTACTAGCATGTCTTACCCCCAACACGAACGTTTATTCTTTGTGGACTGGGGCTACTCTATACCGGTGGCTTGCTGTGATTTTAATTTTGTTTTGC
>JBCHJU010123645.1:0-10521 GCA_039654505.1 Plocamopherus imperialis | reverse complement strand
TCCGCATTTTAAATTTCAAAGTTTTTTTTATATTTTGTTTTGTTTTGTTCTTGCAACAAATCATATTATTAGACAGTTTTTATTTAAGAAGATGTCTTGCTATCGCATGTAAATTCTTTTTGGTTGACCGTTACTCCGTAAATCATCCCTTGACTTGCTTAGTCAAAGAGATTTGAGGCCTTAAGAGGCTGACAATGCCCTCCAGGCCGTTCTATATTATACTGTCCTTATAAGTTGGTCTGCCTGCAACATTGATATGGTGCTGCAATTTATTTTCATTACCTTTAGGGTCACTGGCAACTATCATTTTGATATAAGGCGCAAAGAGCATAATATAAGGAAACCATGGTAATATGTTTGCAGAAAAATTCTAAAACAAATCAGTCTTCAATTTCATACATGGCCACAAGCTCTTGCCTAAATGAATAAAAAAGGTTTTACTTTTCACTCGCTCTTTCCATCTTTCCTTCTTTCTATTTTTCATTTTTACTTTTTTTTTACTGTTCTCTTTTTTTACTTTTTATCTCTTTCTTATTTTTTTCTTTTCATTTTCTTTTCATTATCTCTCTTTTTTCTTTATCATGTAGCTAATCTCTTGACCTATATCTTCCTTGCTCAAGTAATCTCTACGTAATATAGTACCACTCATGAAAGACCAATGCCTGGTTTTCCCAGTCTTTGATTTTTCCTGTTTGTGAACTTCCAGATAGTCGAGAGGATTGGCCATCAACTGATTACGTTAAATTTGAATGGATTCGGTGGGTCAGAAGTGTCAGATGAGGGCCTGAAAGCTGTTGCCACTCATTGTGTTTATCTGGAAGCCCTTTACATTTGTCTTTTGAGACAAGTCACTGGTTCTACTCTGAAACCCTTATTCAACAATCCTGAACGAGCTGCACGTTTAAAAGCTCTTGGAATTAACAGCCGAGAGGTATACTTACATATCCTTTTCTTTTGGAGCCCTGAATTTTCTTTGTTTCACTTTACATTTTAATGAAACATCTATTTGAACAGGAAATATTAAAATAGCATAGATCATGTTGCAGGAATGTTACAAGAGAGAGAGAGAGAGAGAGAGAGAGAGAAAGGGGGGGGGGAAGGAGGGGGGCAGAAACAGAGAGAGGAGGGGGAGAAGAAGAAAACCACAATCTGCGCAGAATTTTTAAACTTACCATGCAGAAAACTACAATGACAGTTTGTAATTATTCTCTATGGGGATCATTGAAATTGTCTAGATCTAATGAGTCAGATCTATTTCATTGTGTCACATAATATACTACATAACATTTGGATGGAGAGATGACTTGACAAACATGAATATTGAAAAACACTGCCAACAAATTTTGTCCTTAGAGAGAAATGGAAAACGGCTGGGAAGGCTTGTGTCCAACGATAGACTCCAAATGGCTGATAATGAATGAATGAACACTACATATATATATATATATATATATATATATATTCAGTCCGCATAATTTTACTTCATCAAACTTAGAAGGGAAAGGTAAAAATGATGAAAAGATGACCAAATTTAACCACCCTTAATAAATCCAGATGACTGAGAAGTTACCAACTTGTGAATGTATGAAACTGTGTCAGCTGTACCTTGTAAATTTAAAAATTCATTTTTTCAAGATTTAACAGAGAATGAAAATGAAACCTTACACTGTTTTCTGCTACCTTTTTAACAAAAAATAGTATTGCCTTTGTACATTTAATTTTTTATTCTGACTTTGTTCAATCGAACTCAGTATGATAAAAATCCAGGTTTAATTTTAAAGAGAGAAAAAATCTCATGGTCCAGTAAATATTGATTATCCTTTTCTTTAATTTCATAGCTACGTATCTTTTCAAAATGAGTTTTTTTTTCTTCTCATGGCTTACTTCATTGTTCATGTTGAAAGATGCGATTTGCCTGTTTTGCTCCCAAAATCTGGAACTCGCTGCCAAAGAACATACGAGAAGCCAGAACAGTGACTGCATTTAAGAGAGCATTAAAATACATATTTTCTCGTTATAACTTATTTGTATGCTTGTACATATATTCACCCATCTGTAAAAATGTCTATTGTTATAGCTCATTTACTTTGCTGTATAGCTCCATTAGTTATCTTCAAATTGAGTGTGTTACATATATATATACATTTGAATTGTTTGTATCTGCGTTTAGAGCCTGTACTTGCATTGGGTTGGACGCACTATAAAAGCTATTTATTATTATTATTATTAAGATGAAAGAGGACGTGGTGGAAATGGCTGTCACCAATTGCCACAATCTGGAGAGGATGGACCTTTCTGGCCTGACGTTTGTCACCGACAGTCTGATCATGACACTGGCTGACAATGCTCCCAAGCTCAACAGCTTGTGTATAAATGGATGCAAACAGGTAACAGCTTCATTGGAATACATTTTTACTCATGTATTGAAAGTATCGTTAAATAATCCATTTGATTGAATGAACGAACATGTTTGATGTCCACATAAGATTGGATGTAAAATATTAACATTCGTAAAGGTTATAAGTAGAAGTATTTGAAATAGAATGTTACAGATTTCTAACAACAACAAAAAGTAATGGATAAAAAAAGAAAAGAAGAAAGAAATGCAGCAGTATTAAGAAGAATAAGTTTGAAAAATGCATCTAGTTATATAACTAGAATGTAAAAGGTCAAAAAGGTGTATTACCCCACCTCCCACAAAATACAAACAAAAATCAAAAACAAGACAAAAACAGAAACTTTGTTCCCAAAAATTTTAAAAGTTTAAAAAGAAACCAAACAATAGCGACAACAATAAGAAAATCTCAAAAAATAAAATAAATAAAAGAACAAAGCAAAAAAAAAACAACTGATAATGCTAAAACTTTGGGTTGAACAATATTTGTAAGGCTATCATTATTGTTATTCAAACATGAAGACAAACAATAATAAATCCCCAAAAATAAAATAATTAAAAGAACAACAAAAAAAAAAGTAATAATGCTAAAACTTTGAGTTGAACAATATTTTGAATGCTATCATTATTGTTATTCAAACATGAAGACAAACAATGATAAATCCCCAAAAATAAAATAAATAAAAAAACTAAACAAAAAAAATAAAGTAATAATGCTAAAACTTTGAGCTGAACAATATTTTGAATGCTATCATTATTGTCATTCAAACATGAAGACAAACAATAATACTTACTGAGCAAACCATGCATGGTTTTAAATGGTTGAAATAAATACTTAAGAACACTTGCTTTCAAGGAAGTACAGTTGTATTGGGCTAAAAAATATATATTGATTTGAAAATTTTGTTTTTTAGCTTACAGATTCAGCTGTATGCTATCTGTGTGGACGTTGTCCCTTGAAGTACCTCATTTTGTCTGGCATCCACGCTTTGACAGACAGAAGCATTTTTTGCCTGGCAAGTAGCTGTCCGCAGCTGGAGGAAATCTATTTGAACGCCTGTGCTCGAGTGTCACCTGTTGTAGTGCAGTATCTGAAGGTGAGCTTGAATAAGTGTTTCTAGACAGAAAATAACATTCACATTGCTTTGCAAATCTTTAGCTGGACAAGTTTTGGAATACGCCAGTAGTTTTTGGGCTCTATACAAAAAGAAGCACATCAACATAATTAAAAAACCGAAACATACATTATACAAATATTACCTGTGAAATTTGAAACTGACAACGTTAAACGAAAAGTTTAAATAGATAAGTGGTGATCTGTTTGAAACATTCAAATACTCAGTGGAATTTATGATGAATGAGTAACAGGTGACATGTTTCGACAATGCAAGTTTACAAGACTGAAGTACAGTCGATGTCGTTTAACTTGATTTTTGGATAACTTGATCTTTTTCATTGGAACAGACACCCACTGTAATATAATATCCATCAACGGTTAACTTGAACAACGGATATCTTGATCTTTTTTCTCTCCCCCACCAACATTGAGTTAAGCGGAGTCAACTGTACCTGTAAACACTTTTTGACACAAAGAGTAGTTAGCATCCGGAACTCCCTGCCAGAGCATTTAGTCTGTGCCAAAACAGTTAATAGTTCAAAAACAACCTGGACAAACATTTTCATATGGAGCACTTACATTGTGTAACCGAATAGAAAGGCACAACAGAGCCTGATTTTGGCATTCATCAAGATGAAAGTTAAGCGTGGAATTTGCTTGTGTGCTGACATATTGCACATATTTAACTGATTCCCTCTGTGATTTCTTTTTACCCTGAAATAGGACGCAATTCCGATTTGATTTTTTTTTTTAGAGTGAGGAGGTTTCTATTTCATTACATTTATGTCTATCCTAGAATAAAGTATACAATATAATGTTGTACATATATATCAAAATGAACAAAAGAAATTAATATTTTCTCACTTGCAAGATGATAAAAACTTGTAACCAAGAAATAGATTTTGGTGACAGTGGAAAGGCGGACTCTCTAAAACTGCATTGTGCTTGACCAAGGTTGTCTTAGTCTTCATAATAACTGACAAACTCAAGTAGCTGAGTATTCTTGTCAATGGTGTAGTGACAGCAATAAACAGACCATGGCCCCTGGACTCCAAAGTGTTTCGCTATGAACATCGGTATTTCAGTGCAATCACTGAGTTGACCACATCTGGAACGAGACGTTTTAACAATGGGAGCAGGGGCTATAGAATCAAATAACACACTAACAGCATGTTTATGATATAAGATAAACAATATTATCATCTCCTTTCATCTCAGTCTTACTCCTACTATCAATACCCCATTGAGTATGTTAATGCCTAATTGCATGTCATCTACCAAATAACCAATGTTGTCACAATTTATATTTCTATTAAATCCTGTTCTCTCATGCACCATCTTGATTTTTACTAACCAACCAGGGTCACCATTAGAGGCCTGGGGGAAGATCAACAAAATAAAAAACCAACAAAAAACAAAACAAAAAAAAACCCAAACCGTGGCCGCTACTGCTGGCTTAGTGGAGTGATTCAGTCAACAGACACACATCATCATCTTCATCATCATATTTTTTTAAATTAATTTCAGGATCGCTGCCTTGGACGACTGTTTGTAAAACACACTATACCAAATGCAAGTCCAAATCAAGTGATGGGTAAAAATCTGGATACCGGAGAGTTCTGTCGTGTCGATTTACTGTAAGAAATGACAATGCTACTTACTGGATGCCTCTGATGTACAGCTATCTGTGATATATTTCTCTAATGCCTCTCTTCCTATACCTACTCATGACCCATTACATAATATAACATAATGAATTTTAATCTGTTCTAAATGAAAAGACACATACCTAAATTTAAATGGATGAGTGATGTAAATATACCTAAGTACCAGGCAAAGACTCTGGGGAAAAAGACAGAAAGACAGACCACATAGAAAATGGGTAGAAGACATAATAGAAGCATAAAAGAATAAAAATTTAATTTTGACAGAAAGAGGGAAAAATGTCAAGATAGGGAAAGTTGGAGGGAGTTAATGAGAAGACCTTAACACAGACAGTGAAAGGTATAATGGGTATGGACAAAGAAAGAAGGTGTAAGTTTGGTCTTAATGGGTTTGGACCTGAAAAAAATCTTTAATGCCCCCAAGTTTCCCTATGAAACCATTCGTGGCATGAAAACCATAAGTTACATGTAGAACCTTACTTTGATTTTTGATTTTCAGTTGCTAAGATTGTTCTATCAAAATTGATGGTCTTTAGCAATTAACTGATGAAATTTATTTTTAAACATATTTGTGTGTGTGTGTGTGTGTGTGTGTGTGTGCGTGTGTGTGTGTGTGTGTTTGGACTGCCTTTCTTTCTGTCTTTTTTTTTTTCTTCTTTGCTTTTATGTGTTTGTGTATGTGTGTGTGTAATGTCTTTATCCCTTTATGTCCATTATTGCCATATTTATCGACTTAACTCATCGACTACCTTAAGGCCCATATATCGGCATGATTATGATTTAAGTCTTTGACTAGAATTTGCCCCCATTTTGGGATGAACTCGACCATGTATCAGCATGAGCGCACTTGAACCATTTGACCATAATTTGCCCATGTAATGGGATGCTCATCTCGATATGTGGGCAAGTTGCATTCAAGAAAAAGAGTCAAATCGTGCTTATGCCAATACGTCAGTCTTAGGTTGTCAAGGTCTCAAGTTTATGTTTTTGTTTTTGCATTTTGATTTTGGATGATTTGATAGTCCGCTGCAGGGCAAATTAATTTTCTGAGACAATTTAATATTTCATTAAAGTATCCTAATCTTAATTATGTTTTTTTTTTTATCCAGAGAATTTGCTGCATTATCATCTTGATTAAGTTGAATTGTGTTTGAAAAAATATTGAATACTTCTGTTATTTTCAAAGTATATTATTCACTTTGATTTTTGTAGAATTTATTTAGGAATTGGATCTTTTAATTTAATATTGAATTGCTTTTGAATTCGTTGACCTCACTCTTTCACGTATGATTTTGATTTAGTTATTAATATTTTTGTACATTGCAATGTGGTTAAAGTGAAACTGTAGGGACCAAGTCTTTCATTTCAATTTACTCATTTTTTGTTATTTTATATCCCCTTGACATTAAATACGGTGTAGGCTTAACATTGTTGCAGTTGCTTTCCTTTCAAAAGCAGGCCTCATATTACTTTCATGATTCATTTCTCATTCGGTTTTGCTTTTTATTTTCAGTTTTGTTTTCCATTGTTTTGTTTTTTTCTTTGTTAACTTGTTTTTGTCCATCTTTTAAAATCTACAGAAAAAGCAGTGCTTTAGGAATGTTGAATTGGTGTTGTAGATCTGTAAGTAAAGCAACAAATGAGAAAATAAAATAAAAAAAACTGAAAAAACCCCAACAACACAGCCACATGCGGACAAACTTTGCACTCATTGGTATTTGTACTTCATGTGGTGTTTTGCTAGTGGTCTTCTCTCCCACTTTACTCTTGATTGGCGTGTGCCTTATCGTAGTCAGTTGTTTTCAGGCTGTGCAAAGACTTACCGGTAATTTGTTTTCATTTTTACCGTGATTTCAGTTTAGCGATTTGCGGCTTACTTATTCATGTTCCACTGTACAGTCAGTTGAGATGTTCTGTCAGATTGGAGTGTTGTAATAAGTGGTGAAAAAAATTATCAGTGTCATAACTACTGGAATATCACGGTTGATGATATGTTATTTTTTTAAATTAGAAAACAACCCCCCCCCCCCCACTTCCCCCAAAAAACAAAAGCAAAAACGCAACAAAAAAACAAAACCCCAAAAACGCCCTGCTTCCCCAATCTCCCCAAACTAATTCATTGTTATATTTATACATTCTGGTTTGCCAAGTTCAAAACTATAGTCCAATTATTCACTTTTTTTTTTTTTAGTACACATTTTATAATATTTATTACATGAACTTGCTCACTATTTCAGCAAATCTTTAACAACTTATGTTTTGTTTTTTATGATATATGAAAACAGATATTTTGTGATATCTTTTTTTACAGCATGTTTATTCCACTTGAAGCCTGTACATAGATATGTGTATATATGATCTTTTTACCTTTTGTGCCAATGTCTAATTAATTTCCTCATGATTCATCTATACTCTTTCATGTCCAATAGCTGCTTACTATAGTCATACCTGTCTTTTTTTTTTTTTTTTTTTTACTTTCTTTTTGATGATGACTTTCAACATTCATAATCCTCACAATATAAAAATGTTTATTATTCTCCTTGCAAAACATTTTAAGGGTGTTTTTAGTTTTTATTAATAAAGCATCATTTACACAAATTAAAGGCTATAACATAAATTAATTAAAAAGTGATTTTGTATTAAGACATAAGACTTAAGATTCTATTCACATTTGTGATCCCACTGACTGAAAGAAATTTTAAAATTATTCAGACTTCAAAAAAATATGGGTGACCCTTAAACTGTTTTGAGTAGTTGAGATGCATTTAATTTGTTTCTTTGAGAATATGTTTTACTTTTTCGTTTACTTACCGTAAAAAGCGGACTTTAAGCCGCAACTTTTTTCCTCGCCTGTTAGTCCTGCTGCTTATAGTTTGGAGCGCTTATGCTAGAATTTTTTCAGAAATCTTGTGCCTCGGTTTGAAGTGATCTAAAATATGTTACTTTTTAAGGAAAAAAATCATATTAAATAGAAAAAAGGCATTTCAAAATATGTTTGTCTACATGTAGATGTGTATCAAAAAGCACATAAAACTTGTGACGTCGGCATTGGGTTCACGAAGTCTAGATCTAGAAGTCTACACATGCTAAGCCACTCAATAGATGCTTCGCAGTGGTTCTTGTGTGTCAGACTTCAGAAACACAGATTTCCTAATTTAAGTCCATTTTTTTGTATTATTGGCTCTAAATTTGTCATTCAATCAAGATACTAGTGGGGATCACGAAGGCCGCAGAAAGACGAACAAGCTAGATCATGTGATAACCAATAGCTGTCTGCATAGGTTAATCCAGTGAACAGACGGATCATTATGTTTCTTCAGAACATTGTGTGTCAGATTTCTAGATTTAAGTGAAGAAAGGTTGATTCGTTAGTGCTATTAGCTCTAAATTTGTTATTTAATCGAGATGAGGATCGCTAGGGTTGTAGAAAAACAAACTAGCTAGATCACCTGATCAACGTGCTATTCTAGGCCAGGCAGTCGAAAATCAAGGGATGCAGCTCTACAATTTTTTTCTCTCTCCCCTTTTTGCTGCTTGTACTACTTATAATCTGGTGCGGCTTATGCTAGGAAAAAATCAATTTTTTCTTAAAATCAGGAGGTGCGATTTATCTGCCGGTGCGCCTTATAGTCCGGTTTTTATGGTAATTGTTTTTGGGGATGGACATTTTTTATTTGTATTGCTCTATTTTTGGTTGGGTACTTATTTGTCATAAATCTTAAAGCTGATGTCATAATTTTTTTCATGATTTTTGGCCACCACAATAAACACTTCTCTGTCTTATCAGTTTAACCTGATCTGAATTATTTCAGTTTATGAATAATTTATAAAATTTGTATATGTACATAATATGTATATGTATAATGAACCCCCGGCATGTACATTTCCTTAAAAAAAAATTCCCGTCAAAAAGAAAATAGATACATTAAATTAAATGAAATAACTAATGTCAATTCAAATGCCAGTATTTGGATTCATTTGTCTTGATTTTGATCATATATCCATTTTAAAATTAAATATGTTTTGTATCGAATGATCATTTTTGTAGTCGTTTTCAGCTGAATAAAGCGAATTGTGTTCATGTTGAATGAGCTAGTCTTTTTTTTACATCTTATTTCATTCATTCCTTATCTTTGGCAGGGTAATGGCATTTTAAAGAATGGAGGGACCCCTACCCATAATAACAGTAATAATAATAATAATAATGACGATAATGATAATATGATTTTAAAAACTAACTATAATGATAATCCACTTCTTTAAAATCGGCATTGGATAAACTGGAACTTTTCCTCCAAATATCAATCCTTTTTTTTTTTTTTATGTATACAAACGCATGGTATACTGATTTAGAAGACTGTGGATGGATTATTGTTTTACAAACAGTTTTGTTTAACTTTGTATTGAAAGCCATTGTTGTTGACATCAGGAAAGAAGAGTTTTACAAGAATTATACTTTCTTTCAAGTGAAATGTCATCGAATCTGTGATCAATAAATACATGTGTTTCACCTCCATAATAACAATATTAATAATAATAATTATAATAATAATATAAATATTAATTATAATAACAAGAACAATAATAATAATAATAATAATAATAAAAGATGTCATGCTAAGAAGGCTTTTGATTTTTGTTCTTATTTCTTACACCTGTTTCCAGCATAAAAATGTAGATAATTCTTTTGACCTTTTTTCTTTATTGTTGTTCGTGTTTTGTTTTGTTTGTTTTTTTTTTGCTTTTTAATTTTTTACACTGTTGTTTATGCTTGGTTTTTTGTTGTTTGTTGAAAAGGAAGAAGATCAATTTATCCCATTTGTTACATAACAATTTGAAAACGATGCCTACACAATGAATATATATAACTTATAACAACAAATAATTCGACAGACATAAGTATTCGTGGAACAACATAAATAGAAGAAGAAGAAGGAGGAGTAGGAGGAGGAGGATAAGTAGAACGAGGAGGAGTAGAAGAAGAAGGAGGCGGAGCCTGCATTTCCTTACACCCTTTTCCTGACTGTTAATTAAATCCACCGATTGCTTGAATGGTCCTGGGGACATTGAGCAACTCCTTGACATCTAGACATATTTTTTGAAGATCGTGACTAGTCAAAGAAATGTCCGATTGTCTGATG
Organism: Plocamopherus imperialis; assembly: GCA_039654505.1. Taxonomy (NCBI): domain Eukaryota; kingdom Metazoa; phylum Mollusca; class Gastropoda; order Nudibranchia; family Polyceridae; genus Plocamopherus; species Plocamopherus imperialis. The sequence goes on along the minus strand of JBCHJU010123645.1, from coordinate 204 downwards.
GGCTTGTCTTGTTTGTGTTGCTATAAGTGCCACTCCTATTGGACAGACAAAAAAGTCCACTTAGATGATAAAGCTCGAATATTATTCTGGTGACAGGTTGACAAACGGAGTTACAAAGATCGGACCTGGATATGAGTGAAGTGCAATAAGCAGGCCATTTTTTTTCTCTCTCTCTTTTAATGAACAACCAACCTGCCTCCCCCC
>JBCHJU010123534.1:0-10523 GCA_039654505.1 Plocamopherus imperialis | reverse complement strand
AAACAGGTAAATGAGATAAACACGTGAATGAGATTAACAGGTGAATGAGATAAACAGGTGAATGAGATAAACAGGTGGATGAGATAAACAGGTGGAAGAGATAAACAGGCGGATGAGATAAACAGGTGGATGAGATAAACAGGCCGATGAGATAAACAGATGGATGAGATAAACAGGTGGATGAGATAAACAGGTGGATGAGATAAACAGGTGGATGAGATAAACAGGTGGGAAGAGATACACAGGTGGCAAGAGATAAACAGGTAAATGAGATAAACACGTGAATGAGATTAACAGGTGAATGAGATAAACAGGTGAATGAGATAAACAGGTGAATGAGATAAACAGGTGGAAGAGATAAACAGGCGGATGAGATAAACAGGTGGATGAGATAAACAGGCCGATGAAATAAACAGATGGATGAGATAAACAGGTGGATGAGATAAACAGGTGGATGAGATAAACAGGTGGGAAGAGATAAACAGGCGGATGAGATAAACAGGTGGATGAGATGAACAGGTGGATGAGATAAACAGGTGGATGAGATAAACAGAAGGATGAGATAAACAGGTGGATGAGATAAACAACTCGTAGATGAGATAATAAACTCGTAGATGAGATAATAAACAGTGGGAAAGAGATAACTTAAACACAAGGGTGAGGTAAAGGGATAGAGATGGTAGACGGTCACCTCGCCTGGGGATGAGATAAACAGAGAGGAAGAGATAACTTAAACTCAAAGGTGAGGTAAAGAGATAGAGAAGGTCGACGATGTTATTCTTTTTGCCCGAAAAAAAAGAGATTAAAATAAACGAGTTTAATGATAAAGCTCAAATCCACATAATCACTATGAAAAAAAGAGATTAAAATAAACCAGTAAATAATAAAGCTCAAATCCACATAATCACTGTGCTCTAGGCGCTTTCAACAAAGCGTTCCTCGAAAGCCGTTTTCCAACCAGTAACCTATTCAACTCCCCGAGGAGCTACTATCTAAAAATAAATAAATAAATAGAATAAAAAATGAAATTCCACTCTATTCATCCCCTAAGGGAAATTTGTCTTTTGATTTTAACCGAAAACCGAGCGTCAGCCGCAGAGCAGCGCCGCAAACGGAGGAAATTAAATTAGTGTAAATAACCTTGCCCAAGGGATAAATCACAATGCCCCTGACAGGGTTCGAGCCACCAACCTTTCGGTTGTCAGCCGAACACACAACCGACTGCACCACTGTGACCACTAGTAAGGAAATTAACAAAATTTTGCCATATAAAAAGTCAAGAAACAGTATTTCTTAAAGGAGTAATGCCTCAAGCAAGAAGTTGAGAAACATTGATTGATTCATTGCTTGCTTGCCACCCTGAAAAACCACTTGGGTCATAATCTCAGGGTGAAGAAATAGGGGAAAAACATTGAGTAATGTAGTACAAATATGCTATGATAAAGAAAATAAAAGGTAGCAAAAACGAGAGATGATTTACAGGGAAAACAAAATCATCTTTCAAAAGCAATATAACGATGGCCATCATGCCCTCAAATATGCACCAAAGTAACTCCTCAGGATGTTCTACTGCCCTTTGTGTACAAAAGTACTCAGTCCTTCTAGATAGCAAGTGACCCTGTTCATAACACAATGCACATGAATGGGGGATGGACACCAATTTTGGATTCCAGGTGGGTCTGCATCTAAGTGATCCATCCCTCCCTGAGGCCCATATGCCTCCCCTCCTCCACAGCAACCCCAGCATCCCCTCTCTAACGTTGCAGTAAAAAAAAGTAGCATTCCATATGACGCAAATGTCTTCTAGAGAATTACTGCATTAATGTTACACCCAAGGGAGAGGCTTTCTTCTTATAGTTTTGACTAGAAAGCGACCCTAATGTCGAGGATTGCACGCATGGCACACACGGAGTTAAATTGAGCTCATACCAATATATCCAGGTATTTTTTTACTTCTAGGAGAGATGTGCTATATAAATGCTAGTAAACTAATCACTCAATCAAGAGAGAGATATAAATCTTACTTAAATATACATTCTAAACTTTTTTGAAGACAAAAGTCTTGCCTGAACACAACCACTACTAACAAGAAGACATAAAAGGCTCTAAGTCACACAAGTCATTAAATCTACAAAGAAAACAAAGAAAGCCATTTTGTAAAAGCCTGTAGGAGGAATAAATAATCCTTCTTTTCAAAACAACAAAAATCTCAAAGTAAAAATTATAAACAAAAATCATCGCAAAACTCTTATAATCACAGCTTACAAATCCATGTTCATATCATGTAAGGGAAGTTTTATTCACAGGAATATATTGACAATAGCTTGTGCATCATTGGAAAAAAAAAAGTCCTGAGTCTGTACTATATCCTCAGAAGATAAAAGGCAAGAAAGAAGCTACATACAGCAATTTTTTAAATGTATATTAGGCTACATGTGAAAAGGCGCTGTAAAAGGTTAAATAAAAAAAAAAAAGAGAACCCCAAAAAAAGATAAAATACAAAACAAACAATTCCACGAAAAAACAAAACAAAAACTAAAGAAACAAATGAAAACTGGCGAAACAAAAAAATAATTAATTCTTCTATAAGCACAGGCATCACTTCCAGACAAACTCAGAATGATTAATGGACAGGGAGGAAAAAAGCTAGAAATCTCAAACAAGCAAAAATTTAATAATTTTCAAAATTTTCATTGAAGAATCATGTAAAAAGAACCCATTGAAGTGGACGATTCATAATCGCAGCAATACAATAACTACAAATCTATGAGTAAGCACACTGTTCTCCATACAGATTAAAATGTTGATGATAAAGCAGCTATAAGGTCTAAAAATATAACAGCAATGATATAATTTTCAAACTGACATGGTCTATGTAGGGATAATTGGATAAAAAATAAAACATATTTATATCTTTTCTGTTGCCACCTATGAGCACATTTCAACTCTCAAACTTTACTCAAAGACATCCACTACTACTTTTACCATACAAGACATACAAAGCAAAAACAAAACATATTAAAATGCAAATTCATACCAAACCTCCCAAAAAAAACAAGACATCCTAACCCCGTCCCACATATCCACATTCTACAAAAAGTAGAATAAAATAATAAAGCCCCAAAACATCTTATATGCCATAACAAGAACAAAGCAATGTAAAACAAAACAAAAACATTTTTCAATATATATAGCTCAAAAAACAAAACAAAAAGTAAAAGAAAGGGATGAACATTTAACATATTTCAAGAGGGTAAACAGAATACATTAGGTATTCAGATCTTAGTTTTAGTCTTCAAAATGTCTTACAAACTCAGCTAAGTATATTTGTCAATGTGCCCTGGGTAATTCTCTCTAGTGTTTTGATATTAGTGTTGTACATCTAAGTTTCTGCTTGAAATCTTCTGTACCTTTACTGTATTATATATTGGTTGGGAGTTTATTCAAAATCTGATTAATAGGTCTCTGAACTTCAGTGAGACTTTTGTGGCATCGTTAAAAAAAAAAAAAAAAAGATCAGGAGTCTCAAGTATTCAACAATTTAAATGACATTGAGCTTTGACATGCCAATGACCTATTCAGGTATTCAATATTTGTGTGTGAAAGAAACCTCAGGACATGGCATACATCCACATATTATTGATACATTCGTAGGCAATGTTTCCTGCTTATGCTTATTTACAATAAACTATTTGAGTGATCAATGTCTGCCTTGTATATATATACTTTCATGGTTTTTCCTTTGATCTAAAAGAAAAGTTGAACGTCATGTTTCGTTTTGTAAAGTTATTCATTTTTGCAATTTTTTATGTTTAGAAGATAGCAAATGGGTGAATGACATTATTTTCCCTTTCCACTCGCAGTGGATAGTTAATTTCTTACTTCCCAGCTCCCTCCATATTGGAATGTGCATGCCAGGATGAAAAAAAAAATTGTTCCTGCAATAGATTAAAATTATATCTGAAAGAATCAAATTTCATTCATTTTTTGAGAATTTATAATGAATAGGAACAAAAAGAATGAGAACTCGTTTTTCTTCACTTGAGAGGGTGAGAGAAGAAAGATGGTGAGGGAAGTAGGGAGCAGCTATAAATGACGACATGTATTAAAATAGTGATATATCTTTCAAAGCAGCGAGTTTAAAATAAATAAATAAGAAGACAATCATACAGATAATGGTAAAAACATAATATGAAGTAAAATGCATTTTGCACAAATCCAGTATAAAAGAACTATATATCTGAAAGACCACTACATGTATAATGTTATTACACTATATTCTATTTCACTAGCATGACATAAATGGAAAGCTGCATATAAAGTTCTCATACACTGGTGGATGTTTTATGCAGATGACAAAGTTAAATACTTATGAAAATAACAGCTCCTCAAATATCGCATTTTGTAACCATACAATGTAGCACCTAAAACTGAATCTCATAAGTCTATGTGGCATTAATTATTTCTTGGGGCATTTAATTCTCAAGACCCTTGGACCACTTTCTCTTTCTTTCATAAAAAAATGAAAAATTTGAACACGGCTTCATAAAAGTCAGTTAAAAGTTCATATATAGGCCTTTGTGAAACAATATTACATGCCATGAATTAGCAAACTGGATCAAAACAACATCACCATGCCACAAATATTGCAAAAAATTAATTCTGAAAATTTGAATAAAGAAAAACAAAAGCCAGACATTTAATACAATTATTGACAGCATATATGACAATATCAAAATGTTGTAAGCAGTTGTGTGGTCATTTCCAGGGTGAAGTTTGAGCTTAATGTATGGGTATGCTTTGAAAGAGACAAATGATTAATTATTTTTCTCCTTTCATCCATTAAGGAAGAAAATGATGTTATAATATCTCAATGTAAATACGTGTGTATATTAATTCACTAATAGTACTAGGAGTAGTAGTTTTTCAATATCCATTCATATTAGCATCTGACATTATGATAAAATGTAAAACAACAGGTATTGACTAAATTTTTCAAATTTTCAAATTAATTCATCTAAACAAACTTACAAACACCATACATTCCACATGGTGTCCAATAAGACATTTGTATATTTCACACACACAATATATATATTATGTATATACATATTTATATATTCCCATTTTCTTTAACTTTTTTTCTCTCGAATAAATTGATTTCTAAGTGAATAATTCCAGCTAATGGGTTTTACACAAAACTTTCATCTAAAAATATTCAAAATAGCACAGCTTCATTAAAATCAGAAAATTCTTTTCTTTCTTATAAAAGAAATTCACTACATGTAGTGAATTCTGCAACAATACGAAATTTGTCCTTAAAAGGGAAGAAAATATTGATCTCACAACAGTGAAAAATTAATAATTGACTTTCTTAAAAATCTCATTCACCATTGGGAAAAAAGAGAGGAAAACCATATTTGAAACTTGCAAACTCCATGTTTCCATATTAAAAGACTTTGTTGATCATGCTGATAAAGACAATTTTAAAATCAATATCTGAAAGACATTTCCTTTCAACAAAATGAAGCACAAATTGACAGGAGCCATAAACTCTACAACTCTAAGACAAGTTGATTGGAAAAGATTGATACATAAATCAACATATTAATTAGTGGGGCATGTGGGAAGAAAGCACTTGTTTTGTGGCAATTATGCAATAAATATTACAAAATCACAATGCACTTAAAATAAAATTAAAGGATTTTCAAGATTGTGAGAATTCATTAATATTTTGAGTTATTCTGTACATTCCTTTCTTTAGGAAGTACACTTGGGGACAAGCATGTGAACAGAGGAAAAAAGTACATGTGAAAATTTGAGAGAATCTTTTTAAAAAATCCACACAGATTGAATGATGGGACTGAAAAGACATAATGTGGAAGAATAAAGAATACAACAGAAGACTCTGTAGGATGATAATCATTCAAATTACAGATTGAGGGATACCATATATATTCAAATATATTTTACCGTAATTTCAAATTCCAAAGAATAAAAACCAAACACTTACAGCTGTTCACAGATTTCAAACACAATATTTGGCACCATTTATAACACAAAACCATACTGACACTTTATCAGCAATCATACTATTCTACAACTCATTCACACATCAATATGATCATACCCATAATAAAACTCATAACAGTGGTATCTCAAACTCAGTCAAAACAAAAGTTAAGGTCAAGCCAGAACTATACAATGCTTCTCGCTTATATGAGATCAAGGCCAAAAACATTATATTTTGAAACTTCTGACACGTTTCACTTCACTGCTTGCTGGATTAGGGGGTACAGGTTTTTTGGTTGGATCCTTTGGTTTAGGAGCCAGGGACGGCTTTGGTTTAATGTCTCCTGGTTTGGCCCCAACGGAAGGTCTTTCCGTCAATGATGGTCTCTTCTCTTTCTTCTCCTCACCAACTACCTCTTTGACTGGGGTAGATGAGCGTTCAGAATTCTGACTAAACTTTGCTGCCAGGTTAGACACATTGGGTCTGGATTCTGAATTCCTAGAAGTTTCACTTTTGACACTGGCTTTACTCACAGTTGGAGTCAAAGGTTTTTGAGGTAAAGAGGGAGCCTCCTTTGTCCCACTTTCTCCTGATTTTCTTGGAGGAACGGATGAAAATGAATTGGAAGGCTTTGGCCTTGATGGCTGATTTTGGGTTTTAAATTGGTTTTTCTGATTTATTTCCTCTTTAATGTTTTTCATGGCATGTGACTGACCTGGAGGCATTGACATCTTAGGAGGTGTTTTTGCCTCTGAACTAGTGGACCTCCCAGGAGCAGATGGTTTGTTAAATCTTTTGGTGACAGCATCATTTTCAGGCGAGGCTTCCTTTTTACTCTGAAATGCTGTCAATGTATTTTTATTATGAGACTGACCTGAATCAAAAGGTACAGACTGATTGGGTTTATTTTGTTTGTATTTCAAAGCCCGGTCAGGTATGACCGGGGGATTGGTTTCTTGTACAGGTTTATGGACATCAGCCTCATTAGAAATATTGCGGTAAATGCTGTCTTCTCCAAGTGTTTTATTTATACTACTTAAAAAATCATCCTGATCAATTTCATTACGGTATATATGCTCATCATCCTCCCAATCATCTTTTTGCTCCACAGTAGAATTATTCACAAAATCATTAATTCCTGAATTGTAACCTTGAGGTGATTTGGTCGAAGCTGACTTTTTCAGTGGGCTACTTTTGTTGTTAGAGGCAGTTGATGACTGTGTGGAGTCTTGATGCGGGACTGTGCGATCTGAATGACTCCGTCGTATGGCTTTTGATTTTGGTCTATTCGGCGATGGACTTCTGGGCTTGTTTGCCTCTGGTCCGATGATATCTACATGAGTGTCTAAACTTTCTACAACTGAATTTCTATTTGTTGTGCTTTTAAGAACAGGATATGAAATATTTGCCCCCCTAAACGAATCCCTCTTAACGACTCGAGCATTCTTTGGAGAGCTGGCAGGATCTGCAGATTCTAAAACGCCTTTGGAAGAGGGGTTATCGCAGAGGTGACCCACAGTAGAAGTGACAATCTCATTAGGCTTTGAGTGTTTGCCAGAAGAAGTTGGACCCTCCGTCTGTTGGACTGGGATAGAGAGCAAAGGTTTTTGTGTGGTGCTGTTTGAAGGATATGCTTTGGGAACTGCTGCCTTTGGTCCCACTGCTGGCCTACCTGGAGGCTTACTCATCGAGTTGCCTGGAGTCCAGATACGAGAATGATTGTGATTGGTCGTATTGTTGATAAATGGCTTCGCCATTGGCTCTTCTGGATATGGTGGAGGCAAATTTGCTCCCCTAGCTTGAGACATGGTAGGCTGAAGGGTGGGCCTTGGTGGTCTTGCCGTGTAAGAGCCTTTCTTCACTCTGGGAAAAGCAAATAAATATGCGAGTCAGATTCTTACTTTATTCTTTTGAAAGAGATGGGGGTCTCTCATCACACTTCAGAAAATTCAACCTGCGTTAGTTATTTTTTGTCAATTCTAGATTAAATTCATTATATAAATTACATATATATGTATGAAAATTATACCTGACTTTAATGTTAAATAATATACAATCAATTAAAAGACAATTTTTGACTCTTTTCCGAATTGGAAAACCACCATTTTCTAAGAAGAAAAACAAAAGCAATTAATTAAGAATGGACCTCTACCTCCCCTTTCCACCTTAACACACACAGCAAATTAAAACGAAAATAAACAAAATTAAGCTGAGAATAAAAAGAAAAGAATTTTATCAGCAAAGAAAAAAGAAAAAAAAGACATAAGGACACAAGGAAACCAGCAACATGAAGTTCAAAACAAAGCAAACAGACGAAGGTCACACCAACCTATCCTTGAAACTTGGCATGGATTTCCACCATTTCCATAAACGCTGTCGGTTGAGATAACCCAGGATGATGAGGATAATGATGGGAATAACCAACAAAAAAACCACTAGCAATGCAATAAGAAGACCCTCCTTATTATCTGCACAGAAATAGAAGAAGAAAAAAAGAAATATTTATAATAAATATGACTCTTCAATTGTCATCATTGGTAAGCATAAATAGAGGGCAAATTTGTATTCCATTTTTTCCTCATTTTCCAGAACCAAATATGTTTTTAATGTCACCATATTAAGTCTGTTTGTATTTAAATCTTCAAAATCATTAAAATAAACTGCTTAGGATTTTCAGCATTTTGCAGCAGGTAAAAATACATTGTCATAGAAACTATGGATGATGGCAGATTAATGAAAATTAAATGGGAAAGGAGGGGGCATTTATGAAAATTATGACTGAGAGCCACTTAAGATCACTAGTAATATTGAGAAAAGTACATGGGATGTCAATTGATCTCTTGTTCAGCCATCCTTTCTATGGAAAAATGTAGATCACTGCTTGAATAGGATTTGTCAATGGAGCATTACATGTATATTCAGTCAAGTCACACATGAATTTAGAAAGAAAAGAATAAATTAACAATGGTATTCTTAAATGATATCTACAATAAGCTAAACACTAATGATGTCATTAGTCTCTTTTCTTAACTGGATTATTGTAACATTTTGCTTTGAAACCTAATACATGACAAATTACTGAAACTGCAAATCACCAAGAATATTGCAGGCAGAAAACATTTTAATATAAAAGAAGAGATCATACCAATCGCTTTTCAAACTACTTCCATTTTACTTCCATAGGTAACCTGGTTTTTTTTTTTTTAAATCGTAAATTGTAAGGCTCTTGTTCTATGTTACCAAAGTTTCCTTAATCTGAAAGAGAAATTAACTCATATACGCAAACTACATTACTAAGATGCTTCGCAGACATATATCGTTTAAAAATGCCTATGAAAAAATCAACATACCTATAGAGAGACTGTGCATTCTCAACTTTTGAAATGATATAGTATACTTAATCACCCCTATCCTTACAAGGAACCTTTCATTTTCACAAACTTTCACACCTTTGTATCAATGTGTCTTAACATCATCAAAATACCCTAACACTCTTCAATCAATGACAAATGTATAAGTAATAAAATGTACTTACGTCCTTTAAAATTCTATAAACAAGTTTGTACTACTCAAATTACATTTTAACTTGTGCCATAAGGCTACATTTCTTTGAAGTTATATATTGCCATTTAATAATTTATTCATGCTTCTTTAATGTGATCTGTCCCTCTAAATGTTATTTCATTTTAATTACTTTATATTGAAATAAATTCAGTCCAATGAAATATATGCATGCAATTTTCATGTGTCAGTGGATAAAACGCTTTTCAATCAGAAAGTAAGAAGTCATTGTTTATCATTAAGACATGAAATGAAAATGTACCAAAGCCCCTTTCAGTAATCTGAAATCAAATCAACAGTATTATAAATGAACTACAATTCTGTCACAACTCTTATACAGAGTATAAGTATATTGTTATTTTCACCATAATAGTACACATGGAAATTTGCTTACATTGACATATAAATCATGTAATGTATCATACAACAGTATAAAATACACAAAACAGTTATACAATTCTACACTTAAATATACAATATGTCAGTGGAGTGCCTTGTTCCTGAGTGGACTTAGAAAGAGTGTAAATTTATAACTTTTCAAACTTGTAACTTGAGATGGGAGAAAAAGACACGTTCTCAGTCCCCATCACATTGATTATTCAACCACAGCGTTATACAAAGTTTAAGTTTGATTCATCGGGAGATCAAGACACTGTTGATACATTTTGAAAACGATTTTTCTTTTGGCACCAAGACTTTCAAATTAAATTATTATTTGTGTTTGCAAAGGCTAATTGGGAATTCACTCCTATTTGAATTTCCATTAAATTCTTTATTTCTATGGCTGTAAACAAAACGAAGTTTAATAAGGCCTCCACTATAAAGACAATACAAATTTGGTAGTGGAAGTTTAATCAGGCCTCCACTATAAAGACTGTCACATTCGGAATGAATATCAATATTCATGTTTCGATACTCGAAATTGTAATCGATCAATAAATAAAGGATC
>JBCHJU010123423.1:0-10523 GCA_039654505.1 Plocamopherus imperialis | reverse complement strand
CCCCCCCCCCCCCCCCCCCCCCCCCCCCCCTACAAGAATGCATATTCTCGGTGAAGGTCATTGTTCAGGCCTACTTCACGCATCACATGGAGTGATTTTTTTTTTCCTAAAATAAAAAAACCCAACAAAACATTGCACTGAGTTCGTGTTTCGTATCAAATCGATGGTAAATTTAGCGTAGAATCCGAAAATGAAGTCAAAATAACAATTTTTTTAAATACTTTTTGTTGTTTTTTTTACGCAACCACTACCTCAAATCCCTGGCCTCGGGTAAAAAATACTCGGCTTTCCATAAAATCTTGGACCTAGTCCGCACCTCATTCCGCAACCTAGGTAATCGCCCAAACACGCACGATTTTTTGACAGTTTTGCAAAACCGAGATGAGAACCCAGGCCGGGAACGTACGTGAGTGGGGGGCTTAAGTTGGGATAAGGTTGATGATGTGATTGGAAGTGCATCAACTAGTTTCATTTTTCAAGGCATAAATATATTTTCAACATGCACTTAAGGCAAAAGCACTTAAAAAACTGAAACATCCCTGTCCCTCTATGTTCTAGAATCAATATCAATGGTGATTGTTCAGCTATAAACCTATGAGGCAAAAGCATTAAAGCAAGCAACAACATTCAAAATTAAAAAAGAAAGACTTGGAGTGTATTCAGAAAGCAATCACAGCTGGTTGCAATCTCCCCAATTAGAACAATCCCCTTGAATTCTTCACACATTGTTAAACCAGAAGTAAACAAACTGCATGGCCTGCAGGACGACCAACCTGTGGAAACTATCCACCATTTTCAACTGTCCCCTGAGGTCTTTCTTGGTGAGGTGATCCAGCATGCGAGCATCGACTAGACACTCCATGAAGTGAGTTCTGTATTGTGGAAGTCCGAGGCTTGGCAACCAGTCTTTGCCGATCCATTCGTGATTCATGTCACCAAATGCTAGAGTCTGAGGGATGAAAAGAACAAATCAAATAAGCGAGGATGATAAAATACAAAAAAGGGGAATATATTCATCAATTGAGATGCTTTTAAAAATCATAGATCAAAACAACAAACTTTCTTATTAAGTGTCATAGATGAAATGAACTTTTGAAAAAAGGGAATATTTCTAAATGAGAAAGTATGTAACAAAAACATTTTCCTTGGAGCTGCAGGGCTCCTTCATGTCAATTAATGAGCAGAAAACAAAATAAAATTGCAAAGAGAAAGAAAACAAGTATAAAACTAACAACATTGCAAATCTTCGAAGCTCATGGATTCCTTCATGGTTATTCATTCAGGCGCACAGCTCAATAATAAAAAGATGAATAAAACACTTTTTAAATAACAGAAAAATTGGAGAGCTACATACAGTTCTGGAAGTTTTTGGAGCTGAGGGGCTTGTGAGGGAGACCATCTCCTGGATAGCCAGCCTCAGTTTCAGGCGATGGAGAGGGTTGCTGATTCCTATCTCCCGCTGAATTTCAGTGTCAGACAATGCAGACATGATGGCACCGCTTTTAACATTGGCCCTGCAGGCCGCCACATACCATGCTGGCATTCCAACCCAGAGCTAAAATGGAAGGTAAAAAGGAAAACAGACAAAAAAAAAGTTAAACACATTAATTTTAAGATGGAAACCATTTCATGCCAGCTATTAATTAAAAAAACAACATTTTAATTTCATGAACATCAATGACAGTGTATAAGTCTACAACAAAATGACAGTGTATAAGTATACAACAGTACATATCCACAAAAACTGTGCCCTACATGCTTCACAAGTGTATCAATTGACGGGCCTTTGGCACCACAAAAAACATCTTAATTCTCAAAAATAAATGCAGTATGCTAGCAGGAGCTGTTTTACAAGTACGTCACTCCTCAGATATTTGTCAACATCTACTAGGTTACCAAGGCATGAAAAGAAATATTATACACCACTTTATGATAAATTAAGTCAGAGAAGCTCCTTGATGAAACTAAAACAACATCCTACCTCAAGCCAGGCCACTACAGTGGGACCATTCCACAAGGCAAAGGGGGTACTGGCCTTCATGGCCTCTTCCAGCAATTCATGCCTAAAAAAAATAAATAAAAAGAAACACAACCATTAAGTAAATCCTCATCATATATTTTCCTTGAGTATCAATTATCTTACAATTTTATCATGTATAAATTACGTTGTTAGTGTTGATGTCAACATTTTTGTAAGTAAGAAATAAATATACATCTTACCATGCTCTTATGTGTATGGGCATTGATTTTACAGAAGCTATTGTTTTTTAAATCTCAGATTCAAGATTACTGTCTACAGAGAATGAAACAGAGTAACAGTAACATTTCAATCACCTATTGTAAAGGTGTGTAAAAAAAATATAAAAAAATTCTTACTTCTCCAGAAAAAGAAAACAATGTGCTCAATTTTTTTTAAAAAATATCTTGAACATAAAGTAAGAAAAATTAAAAACCATTTCCACAGAGAGAAAAAAAAAGAAAAAAGGAAGAAAACCCCCATCCCTACTCCAGTAAAGAGAAGAGAGAAAAAAGCAATTGTTAAATGACAAAACCATTGTGAAAGCCTTCAAGTCCGACACTAATAAAATTTCCTTCCCTATGAAAAAAACAACAATGTATTTACTTCAATGTCAAGAAGCAATTTAGTGTAGCTTACAGTCATCATACTGATAAACTATATCAAATTGTCTTCTAAGTTGTGAACTTCATTATATTTCAGAATGATTACAAAGGTAAAATGTTTTTCAAAGTTATTATTGCAGTAAGCTATACTTAAAATCATTATAACAGTAAACTTTATTTCAAAGTCATTGTCGCAGAATTTGTTTTACATCTGCTGAAGCAGTTTAAATTATATTTCACAAGCATTACAGCAGCAAACTTTACTTTTTCTTTTTCCGGCGATCAAAGTCTGACTGACCAAGTCCTTTGCTCATTTCTGAGCCACTATTGTCTCCACCATCATTGTAAGCACCTGGAGCAAAGAAAAACAAGAAGAAAAATTTGATTCACTCAGATTCACTATACAATAACAATGCCATATTGAAATGAAATGATAATATTCTCTTTTTAAAATACTTTTATGAACTTCATACTTCAATTCATTTTCAGAAGAAAAAAAAATATTGAAAAAAAAAGTTTTTAAAATTATAGTTAGTGTTGTAATGTTTATTTTTGTTTTTACCTGTGTCATGAAGCTGAAAATCCAATATGTATTGCCATCATTCTTTCTGATAGTATTCATGTTTTTCTGAATTTTTTCTCATATTTCTTTATTCACGATGGAATTTATTATACAACAAACAAAATCAAGCTGCATTTTTAAAAAAATAGCTGACACTTCAAAGAACACCTACAGTCTTTTGCTAAATTACATCATCGCGATGCATGAGTCATTGACAACTTCACTTCCTTGGTCCCTGATTACTTTCTTCCTGTACCTTTGCAGTAATGCCAGCGAACAGTATCTGGACTTTTCTCAATAAGTCTACTACCAACCCTTCTAATAGAAACTGAGCAATACATTTTTTTTCTCTGGACACAGAAACCCTACCTGAGCCATATTCTCTTGCCAGCAACTCTTTGGGTTTGTGTTTCTCCTTTTTCGAGAAAAAGCGACCAAGGGAACTTTTAAGACCTTTCTTTTTGGGCAGAGGATGGTGATGTTTATGAAGGGAGTCTTGGCTACTGTGGAGGCTACCCAGAGGACTATTGGAAGAACCAACACTGATATCTTGCAAGCGACTGGAACAAACAACAATAACAGTAGTAAAAGAAATAATAGCAGAAACAAGAATTAAAAAAACACACACACATCCAATTTATTACAATCTGTCTGCTATATAAAGGCAAGTGTTTTGCATGAAAATAAAAATCTATGTCAATTCCCAAGGAGAACACAGAGCTGCATCCATTTTACAGGAACTTCACCCAAACATACTAATAAGATCACCCACTACTTAGAGTTGGTTACTCATTTTAAATCTGAGTGGGGTGAGAGAAAATATATGTTAACAGCTTACTCAATTGATTCAACATTGCACCTGTGACCAAAGATGATAATAAAAACTACAATAGAGATATCAAAATAATATTTGAAACAGGATACGACATTTACACAGCACTTATACATTTTTGAAATTATAAATTTTACATAATGCTGTGAAGCCACAACAGCTTTTATGATTGTGATTACTTCACTCTCACCTAACAGTATCCTCTGGATTTTTGGCTAATGCTGCTGCAACTCTTTCAAGCCGCAATGCCCTTGGGGTTGGTGGACTTGATTCACATTTGATTTGACGAGATTCTTCATTTGCATTGATAGCACTATCATCTCGGCTGTACTGCTACATAGGACACCAGACAAAACACACACACGTAAAAAAAAAAAAACAAAGGAAAATGTAAATGAAAAAGAAGAGAGAAAAACCCACCTAAGAAACATCTTAATGTTAAAATTGAAACCTCTCTAAGGGAAGGACTAAAAAAATATGTTTTGGGAATAATGTGGTAAGTAAAGGCATTGAAAATAAGGGTGGGATATAGTAACTGTCTCAACAAGCTGGGCTTTATGATGATTCAGAATCAATCAATTCCAAAGGTTGTGTGTTCTAATCTTCACCACTATTGTCAGATTCAAGCACTATCAAGCAAGTCCTAGCAGAGAGAGACAATCCTATGGCAAGTTTCGAGTACACACCACAACAGTGCTTTTCAGTTTGCCAAACAAGATAAAAAAATTTCCAAAGAAACCCACAAGACGATTTCACATTGGTAGAAAAGGAACCAAAAACATTACCTGGTTACCAGCAGGGCTAGAATCAGCAGCAGTTGCCAGCTGGGGACTTGATGATGAGTACGTGTACATTTGAGCAGTCATGCCAGCTGGAGCCTGGATACACATAAGGTTTCAGTATATTATAAAATCTTTTAAGAGAACACATGTCTAAAAAGTTGGACTCGTTCTGAATTACTTTCAAGTCTATGCCAGAAGGTAGATAAGACACATAATTTTTTTTTTATATTAACACAAATATGAAATAAAGTCACTCTAAAAATTTAAGAATTTCCGATTTTCCATGTCAATTTTGACAACAAAAATATAAAAAAATTAAATAATGATCTTCATAAAATAGTGTGATCATTTTTTTCTATCTATGACATTGTAATTTTAAGCCCTCAGCAGAATGTTTAAGAAGGCAAAATTGAAAATGATGAAAAGGAAATACAAGTTTTAAAAGTATTTCTTATATGAGTAAATGTTGTACATGGGATTGCAAAGTACAAAAAAGTATATAAAAAATATAGAATGAAAAAAAAATGACATTCAAATGTGGAAGGGGAAGAAACATTTAAACACATATTTTATGATTTAAAAAAAACAACCAGCTACATGCAGTGAAAACTGATGAGGGAAAATGTAGAGCAAAACAGTTGTAAAAATATAACAGACAACAAAAACTAATCTTATATCACTATCAGCCTCACCAATTTTAAAAGACTTTACACTACAATACAGCATACAATAGAAAAAATCTGGTTATTTCTCTAAAAATCATCAGCAACAACAACAACAAATAAGACACTGAATTGTTTTGAGCATTTGATTATTCACAATTCAAACTGGAAGGTTAGGACACTGATACTTTCATCATTATGTGGATGGCAGACAGAACTACTAGCTTAAAAGCTCATCAAATCTCTACAATCAATTACATAAATGAATAATGGCAGGGCATACTTTTTTTTTCATATCTTCAAAAAGAAGACATAGACAATAAATGGGTGATTCATAAAGAACTTCTCTGCAAACATGAGCATGCTTCATATATTAAAATGTTTCGGTGAGGGAGACAGAAAACTATGCAGCAGTCCTGCAGACAGACATACAAGTGGGACTACTGATGAATACTCTTCAAATTGGAAATGCATCTCCCCCTTATTCCCTTCATTTATTTACTTTTTAAATATTTTTTAAAATAAATATAAGTTTGCTCGTCAACATTTATAAAAGCCTTTAATATTCTTCTTAAAAACAAATGCCCTGTTGCAATTGACACCTGACCATAGTGGAAAAACAAAAGATGCTGACATTATATATATATATATATATTTATTTATTTTTTTTTTTATGAGAAAAAAAAACAATATTATTATTTAAAATCCTAGTAAAGAAAGGAATCAAAATGGGAGGGTGAAAAAAAATAAAAACAACAAACTTTAAGTCTTTTCACAGAAAGGCAGGCAATCTATTTAAGAAAAAGAAAAACAAAAAAAACACCAAAAAACAACCACAAACACTGATGAGGAAGGGCAAACTCCATAAATGAGGAAAAGGAAACATAGCATGACAAAATCAAGAGCATGACACCTTCTCATTTATTCTCTGAACCTTGTAACTTAAATTGAATTCTGCTGCCTGAAAAGGATGATCAAACTGGCTGGCCACTAGTGATGCCACTTAAATACTCAGGGGGTATAAAACTTGTCTAATAAGGTATCTTTAACATAGGCGGTCGTACCAACCCTGTGAGACATCTGAATACATGTATGTGAAATTTTTTAGGAAATAAGGCAACGACTGACACAAAGTAATTAAGTTGAAAAGTCACCTCTTACCTATCACCTTCATGTCATGTGTCAAGTAAGGCCTTTAAGTTTATAGGTGACTTTCTCAAAATAATAAAATCGAAAACAAGGCAAGGAGTTATGTCATTCTAGCTAAAGACACTACATGAAGGTTGACTTTGAATATCTTAAACGATCCCAAACCCAAGATCCAATTAAGTGACAGCTCATTGCACAATACGAGCAGATCTTTAGAACTTCACCCAATTCTTATGCTCTAAATGTAGTAATAACCAGCTAAGCAACATTCTTGGGACCCTTCACTTTACCCTGGAAACAATATTTCATGGATTGTATGGTCCATCATAAGCATAAATATTCCCTTGAATGCTTGAGTCAATAACAAAGCTACACACCATAAATAGGAGAAGAGCAAAAACAGTTTATTTAAAGAGCACTTAAAAGACAAAACAAAACAGTAAATGATTATCTGTGAGCCGGATTTTGAGACCTAGATTGTTTTATTCAGATAAGTTTCTTATCTACTAGAATCTGAAAACATTACATACTATACATATCGACGGCTGAGAACAAGAAATGATTATCTCGATTTCGGCCAAGAGTGGAGATAATCGATTCATGCTCTCAGCCGTCGATATATGTTTGTTCCCTTACTTTTTTCAAACTTGTATAGAATTATTGCAGTCCCTGGTTTTACTGTCATTTTCACTATTATTTGTTGTTTGGCAAATGATTTAAAACTGAAATGCATTGCTTTGTTTTATCTTTCAAGCGGAGACTTTGAACATCTTTATGTTGTTTTTGTATCACTTTATAGAGCTCTCCTTTTTTATGCATACACGCACATATACATAGTTAATACCGGTACACTCTTAATCCAAAGCTGTCCTCAATACTTTTGCTCAAGCTTTTTCCAACAGTACAGTACAAGTTTATTCTCATTTTTCTGCTTCCCGAACCCAGAAGGAAGGTGTCAGTGCGGGATGAAAGGCTAACAAGATCACAGTGGTGACTAGAAAAATGTGAGACCAGAGGTACAACATCCAGGGCTGTGCAGCAAGCAGGGTGGGTGGGTGGGGCTCAGGAGAGGGAGGAGTAGTGGATGACCAGCCTATTTCCTGGGTAGACCAATGGCTAGACAGCTTTTGCTTCAGTTTAAAATTTCCATGTTTAGGAATAGAAAGCACTACTAAACACGAAAAGAAAAAAAAGTTTGGTCTATCACTTCTCCCTATAGAAAATGAGATATCAGCAAGAATCTACCCTTAAAGATTTACAAAATGACAAAATATTTCATAAGGCATGATCATCTGTCAATTTCATGTCAACTATTTTACAGTATTTCCCACTGTTACATGGTAAGTTCTGATAAATTTGGCACAAAAATCTAATTTTTCTTTTAATGAATTATAAAAGGGGGGAAAAAAAAGAGAAAAGAACAAAAAGAAAAAAGAAAAATCCACAATCAATGTCGCTAGACAACCACCCAACCACTTGTTCTATTTTCCCATCTTATCTTTACCTCTTCACAAACACACACACAGAAACATACACACATACACAAATACACACACAAAAAACCAAACAACAACAAAACAACACAGAGTATACTACAAGACCCCTTTCTGAACAATGAGAAAAGTACATCTGACTCGCCCACAATCACAGAGCTATAATGTGCTTTAAAAAAAAAAAAAAGAAAGAAAACGAAAGGGTACAGATAGCATGGATATAATTAAGTTGAGCCACCAAAGAACAAAAGGCCCATCTATCAGAGGGTAAAGCAATGGTCTTCTCTGAGAACACCAGAGAATTAACCCTGGCTGACCATCCAAATCTCCTTCCCAGAAGAGGGTGGGAACACAAACCATGCAGCTCCCGACCCCACCCCTACCACAACAGCTGGCTGGCTGGCACTTACAGTATGGTACTTCTGGAGAGAATCCCTCGACTGATACGAGGAACGCGGGTGGGTGGGGGTGGAGCGACCGCTTGCCGGAGGCGAGGCCGACCGCTCATAGCTCCCCCGCCACCTACCGGGAATAGTGTCAAGACTACCACTGCCTACCCTGCTTTCAAGCTCATCCGCCCGCTGTTCCGTGCTCTCCTTTTCCTCCTGGATCAACCTGGTGGTGAAACAAGGAAGGGAGTCACTTATAAAATTGAAAAAGGAAAAACATCATGAAACAAGTCTTATCATTATTACTGTTATTATCATCATCATCATTACAAGCCTAGTTATGGAAAAATTTACTGAGATTTGGATCATACATGCTTGCAATAACTCTTGTATGGCAACAAAATGATTTGCTTGTGACCACTTAATGTATATTGCTGTGAATAATTAATGTGTTGACACATACTCCTACCAGGCTCAAATAAAATGTATTTGATTTCTTGTTTATGGCCTCTTAACTGTTCCTCTGGCATTGTTGCCTTACACTACATTGAAATATCACCATACAACTAGCTAATAATAAATATCTATTTCAGTGATAATAGTAATAGCATCCAGCCCTTCTTGTAGCATGATCACAATTCATCAAATTCAAACACTCCTGACAAATTAAAAAAAAGGGGGTGTACCTGATTTCATTGTTAATGGCGTCCAATTGTTCCTGCAGCATTATTGCCAGAGTCTGGGCTCCAGTGTGACCAGATGGGGAAAGCAGATCCACACCGCCAAATAGAGACTCGCTATCATCTGTTCCCTCTGTATCACTGGTGTCAAAGGCATGTGCCACATTTGCTAAGACATGGGCCTGCTGAAGTTTTTCCCATTCCTGCTCATTAAGGGTGTTCACCTGGAGAACGCAATGAAAAAGTTGGCTGGTTATTCAAGAGAAAAGGAAAAAAAGATAATAGTTTTGACTATCAAAGACAAAGCAAAAGAGTGAATACTCAGGTGAAATCCATCATCTGATAACGAATCAATAACAACAAAAATACAAATGAATGACCAAATCTCTGTAACAGGCAAAGCACCCCAGAAAAAAAAGAAGAAAAGATAAGACAGAACTAGGTGTCAACGTTGCAATAAAAAGAAAAGCTACTTAACCTAAAAAGAAAGTCAAAATTTCTCCCCTTAAGTTTAACAATTCTCTCACCTTCGTTGGATCATCGTTCAAAGCCTGTTCTCTTCCACGATGGTGACGTCTTGACACATTATCTTCAAAGGCATAGCCAGCCCTGAAAAATGGCGGGAGAGACAGGCAAGCATACATAAGAAACAAGTTTTGTGCTAAAACTTCACATCATGGCACAAGTACATACACATAGATTTAGCCTGAACAAATTTAACCCTTATCATAAGCACCATTGAGATTGTTAGAATAACCAACAGGATACACATAATAACTAAATATGTAAAGAAATAGGGGAATTTCTATCCAAATGTCCTACAAAAAGAAACTGAAACGCCAAACTGAAATGCCCTCTTTAGGCCACCGGAACAGCCCAAGAAATATTTTAAAAAATACATTTTTAATTAATTTCATCTGGCACCGGCCATAACAGAATGAAAACTCACATCTTGAGATTCCAACAGCAACAACACAACACATTTATTTGCTCTCTTGCTGCCTTGAAAGTTTCCATGTATACTTATTGATAACAATAGCAAAACATTTTAACCCTCTCGCCGGTGTACCGCCCGAGGCCGCCCCAGCGGAGCCCAATACTTTTCCCCATCAAGTCCGACTCTTTAAACAGCATTTTAGACACGATATTCAGCAGGAAACATAGTGAAGCTTATATGTATCGATACCTAAGAGAATCGTGTCTTAGAATCAACAGTTGTTGGGTATTTCTAGCCTCGATTTGGGGAACAATAGTGCCCCTTATAAAGCGTCACTTGCACGCATTCTTTCTCTTTACGCATCGCTGCCTTTGTGACGAGTCGTAACGAGTCTGCTGTTCACCCTTTGTGTTTA
>JBCHJU010123312.1:0-10524 GCA_039654505.1 Plocamopherus imperialis | reverse complement strand
TCTGGCCTCAGTCTGGCCGGTAATATGAAATTAATAGTCTTTCATGGTGGAGGCCCCTGCCCCCTGCCAGTCCTTGAAGCAATGTGGCCGGGAAAATTGTACTTCACCAGCCACCCGCCCCAGTCCAGACCCCTGCCAGGTCCTGGCCGCGGTGTGGCCGTGCCCTAAGGGTAGGAACAGAGTGGACCCACATATCGTACAACATCACACTGCTTCCTCATTCGGCCTCAATGGTCTCTCACCGGATGCACAACAAACGCTATAAACCTCAATACCTGGTGCAGAGTGCAGCCTCAAAAATGCCGTTTGACGCTTCACATGTGGACCCCGTCTATCACACACGGACAGCCTGTGAAATTTGTTTTCCTGAGACAATAAAATCTCTTCCTCAGTCCAGCCGTGATATGTGATAATACAGTTCACGAATAGGGGTGAACCGCTCTCGTGGCCATCTTGAACGTAAATGAATGGGCGGGTTGAGGCTCCACTCTTTTTGCACTTTCACATTTCATCCGCCCACAGTCCAACCATTGAAAAAAACAACAACAACAACAAAAAAAAACACACACAAAAAAAAAACCACAAAAAAACCCCACACACATACACACACAAAAACAACAAACAACAACAACAACAAAAATAAGAAATAAATAAATAAAAATGACGAAACAGTGTGAAGCCGTACGAGATGTGAGTGTGGCCCCACTCTGTGTCGGCCCTTACTTGTACCTGTGTGGCACCATTGCTGTCACTGGCATCTCTACAAGAGACAGTTTTATTGCTGTTTGTCAAGGGATGCAATGACCATTCCTTGATATTGTCTGGCAATGCTGTTCTTTGTCTTCTTCTTGTCCTTGTTCCTCATCTAATCTCCACCTTCAAGGACGATTTGTGAAGGAAGCAAGCCGTGTCCAAAATATTGTACGAATTTGAAAAAAATCCATTGTGTTTAGAAGGGGAATGTTCTTATTTGAGCAGGTCACACATTTCGATATAGGATTTGAAGTCCTCCCAGGCTTTTCCATTTTTACTCATCTTATTCAGAAGAACTTTTTTTTAATCAGTACATTACATTTCGATTGCCACGGTCCTCAGAAAACATGCCCTTGAGATACAAAACACATAAAATATAATTTCAACAAAAAGTCCGTAAATTCCGTTTCTATCTGCTCCCCGACTTTGGAATAATCTCAGCTTAGATCTAAATATTATTATGAACACATGTTTCCCTTTTTTGAAAAGGAAGCTAAAAACAGAATTGTTTAGCAGAACCTTTGTAAGCTGATGATTTTTCCCTTGATCTGTAGGAGTAAAGTTTCACTGGTTTTTCAAAACATTCAATTTCCAAATTTTATCACTGCGATCCATAGTGCAATGAATGTTTTGATATTTAAATCGTTACGATGCTTTGATTTTAACTGTTGTGCTCCAATTTTATACTTCCATTTACATAATATCTGTCTTTGTCTTCTTTTTATTGCCTTTTTTTACAATTATTTGAAGCACTTCGGGCACCTTTGGGTAGATGCATGCACCATACACGCTCCTCATATTATTACCTATTCTTCTCAGGCAACGCATCTAAAAGACTGGATATTATTATTATTGTTTGGGGCTTTGTTGATAGCCATGTTATTGAGCTGTGCAAGTCACTAGAACTGACAGAGTAATCTACGTGTAATGCATATGTGATAATGTGGACCTGACATTATATGACATAATATGACTGGTCACAGTGGCACAGTCGGTAGTGCGTTGGGCTGACAACCGAAAGGTTGGTGGTTCGAATCCCATCAGGGGCATTGTGGTTTATCTCTTTGGCAAGGTTATTTACGCTACTTGCCTCCGTTTGCGGCGCTGCTCTGCGGCTGACGCTCGGTTTCCGGTAAAAACCCCCAAACCAAATGACAAATTTCTCTTCGGAGATGAATAATTGAAATTTCATTTTATTTATTTTATTTATAATATGAATGAGCTCAGTGTAACGCATATGTGATAATGTAGACTTGACATAACATGACATAATATGAATGGCCTGAGTGTAACGCATGAATATGTGAAAATGAAGACCTGACATAATAGGAATGATCTCTGTGTAATGCAAGTGCTATAATGTGGACCTGACATATAGGAATGATCTCTGTGTAATACAAGTGCTATAATGTGGACCTGACATATAGGAATGATCTCTGTGTAATACAAGTGCTATAATGTGGACCTGACGTATAGGAATGATCTCTGTGTAATACAAGTGCTATAATGTGGACCTGACGTAAAAGGAATGATCTCTGTGTAATGCAAGTGCTATAATGTGGACCTGACATAAAGGAATGATCTCTGTCTCATCATTGGCACACTTGTCAAATACAGGACTGTGGCTGTTTAGTAATTGTCTTTTTTAACTATATGTTACTAAACAAAACTATAAGTCACAGTTCTTTTGTTTTGCTTCTTACTTTTCAACCAATCCGTACTCAATAAAGATAATGTCTGTAAAGCAATGAAAAAATAAACAAACACACACGGAAACAGAAGCACAAATCACACATGGTAGCCAACTGGTAAGCTTAATGCAACTTCCTTACCGGAAGAGTTTTTATTGTTCCCAAAATAAAATGCATTTTTACAACGCTTAGAGCAGGATATTATTCATCATCTGTGAGAAAAAAAGGAGAAGAGAGTGTTGATAGAACACTTTCAGTCGATATCAAATGCAAAGGCAGGGGCAAAGATTCACTGTTGTCCCACGGTACGCAAGCCTTATTACGTCCAATAGAGGTTTTTAATCGTGCCATCTAAAAATAAATCTTAAAACATATTATTCGAATCCACCATTTTATTCCTCTTCATTTGTCATCATGGAAGAGTGCGAGTGAAAATGAAAGGTTGAAGGACTAATGGAGCAACGAAAATTAATATTGGAAATTTGTGCTGATTTGGTTAATGGTTGAAGCAATTACAGTTGAAAGTCACTATGACATAACACATAAGACAGGATAAGACACTACAATATTAATCCTCATGGATAAAGCCCCACCGATACCACTTCTTTTTGAACCAAGCCACTACGATACTCTTCCCCTTAGACCACGCCACAACGATACTATTCCTTTTGGACCAATCCACAACGATACTATTCCTTTTGGGCCAAGCCACTACGATACTCTTCCCCTTAGACCACGCCACAACTTTACTATTCCTTTATGACCAAGCCACTACGATACTATTCCTTTATGACCAAGCCACTACGATACTATTCCTTTTGGACCAAGCCACTACGATACTATTACTTTTTGAACCAAGCCACTATGATACTATTCCTTTTGGACAAAGCCACTATGATACTATTCCTTTTGGACCAAGCCACAACGATACTATTCCTTTTGGACCAATCCAATTCAATCCTATTCATTTAGGACCAAGCCACTACGATACTATTCCTTTAGGACCAAGCCACTACGATACTATTCCTTTTTGAACCAAGCCACTACGATACTATTCCTTTATGACCAAGCCACTACGATACTATTCCTTTAGGACCAAGCCACTACGATGCTATTACTTTTTGAACCAAGCCACGACGGTGCCCTTACGTTTAGTCCAAGCAGAGTTTGAAAATCGCGTGAACGCCTAAAAAGGGTTAGACCAGTTATTAGAAAGACAAAGCACATAGCTGTTGTGAATAGACACTAAAGAGAAAATGAATCCAAACAAGCAGAAACACAGGAAATGTAATCTCGTACAATGTTTTGACTTCATATCTCGAATAAACATTTTGACAGGAATAAGACATAAATAGCATTCATTGGTTGGGGAAAATTTGTTTGTAGAGGGAATTAGAGAAATAACCTCCCGAGAGTTCAGATACACCAACAGCAGGAATGATGATACTGGGCGGATACAACTGCAGAGGGGCTTTCGTAAGTGACTTCGTTATTAGGGACGCCTCATGAGGAGACTGTATTATATAATATGCCAATGTAAATCGGTACTTCTACTCGATCTATTTAATGTATTCTTGGATCGTAGTTCCTCGGGTACAAACGATAGCACAGCCAAAAGGAAATACTGTGAAGGATAGATATATCACTGCCAACCCATTGTCCCCTTTTTCAAATATTAACTTCGTTTAAAGCAGAGTTCTTTAAATTTCTTGTTGAACACGTAGTAAACAAAGAAATTGACTGCCGAATTAAGTAAAAACAGATTTTGTGTTGTTCGAAAGAAAATCCAATTTGGCACTGTACCTTTCCCAATGAGACGATGTTCAAATTCCCTGTTCAAAGCAATAAGTCCCCCAGGTATAGTGGCCACGAGGAAGATGACCAGTACTAGGGTCACCTGGACAATGACCAGGCTTTCCTTTGATGAAGTTCCACTCGCCTTGTCCTTCGCCTTGGCTTCGTCTCCCTTCGTCTTTTGAAGCATGTCACTTTTCGAGGTTGAACTTTTAGAAATGGACGCCATCTGTTGTCGGAACTGCATCGATTTCTTTAAGGCGTACGCCATGACGAAAACACAAAAGAAAACAACAATGCAACATATTGGTCTTATAATGGCGTTGCTGGCGGTGCGAGTGTTGACCGCAAACTTATTGAGTTTCTTGTTAATCTTAATTCTGAATATTACGGTAGAATTGGGCAATCGGAACACAGTGTAAGAAGAAGGCCAGTAGAAGTAGGCTCTAAATACCATCTGCAGGAGGCAAATTCCCCACAGCACGCATATGATGATGAAGGTCTTTCGTGGGTTAAACATGTGTTTGAATCGCAATGGCAAAGCCACACACAGACACCTCTGAACGGCTAGGAACGTAGTGAGAAACGTTGTGGCGTCATAAAAGCCGTGCTTGAAAGCTAAAGCGAATTCGGAAATGGTTGTAACGACCATAAAGTAGGAAAACACTGGTGGGTTTAACAGGTAATAAAGGCAGAAGCTGATAGAAGAGAAGAACAGCACGGAAAGATCCGCGATCGCCAGGTTGAAAAACACGATGGTAGCGCTGTCTGCAAGGCCCATTTTGTAAAAGGTTCTGATGGTGAGGACGTTGGTTAGAATTCCAGGAAAGATGATGGCGATTCCTATCGCTCTGGCCGCATGGTTAATTCGCTCCTGGATGTCCACAATGGAAGGTCCCATATTGACTGGTGAAGTCTCTTCAAACGCAGCCATAGTCTGGAAAGAAGACAGTGTCTTGTATTTTAGCAAGAGATTTCTTAGCTCATTCCTTTTAATTCCTTCTAATTTCTATTCCTTTATTGAATTGTTGACTTTGATTTGTTGTCTGACGAAAGCTGTAAATCCGAAAATTAATTGTTTCTTATCTGTGTATACAGTGGGGACTTAATAAACGTTGTGTTGTTTTCTTAATATACAGTGACGCCCAAAAGAAAGTTCAGTTTCAAAATAATTGAATATCTCAGTAAAGTGCGGTCAAACCAAACAAAAATCTAGATCATTCTAAAGATGAGGAAAACTATCTCGGTGTGGAATACTAGCCTTGTGTATGTAAGAATAAAAAAGTTACAATCGATCCAAAATGAAATTTTAAAAATTGCGCTCTCAAAACGTTACAAATTTGTGAACCAAATCGAGTCAATTCATTATCAAGAAGAAAACCATTCAGCTTGCCTCTAGTGTTAAACGAAAACGTCACTCTATTTAGTAGCATTATTGATTACATTTCTCTTGTTAACCCTCAAATGAATTTACCTAAGTCTTGACCTAGATCTAAGAATATTATTTTAAAAGATAACCGATTAAACTGTGCCTTCAAGACATCAGATGCACGTATGAGCAATTGCGTAGCATGTATTTTAAAGATGAGGTTACTATTAAGATCCACTCCTCAGATAGAGGAATCGTGTTAACACGGTATGAATCAACGTTTTGATTGTAATAAGGAAGAAACAGTTGGAAACATAGACATGGCCATGTTTACTTGGAAAGCAATAATATGCATCTCCATTATGTTCTGCAGTAAGTCCTGACATGAACACAGTGGAAAATGATTGGAGCCTTTGTGAAACAGTAAATTAAAAACACGTTTGGAGCCTTTATGAAACGGTAAATAAAAACACGTTCGGAGCCTTTATGAAACGGTAAATAAAATCACGATTCTGATTGGTTCATAATACGAAGTCTGAAATGAGTTTGCTTAGGATTATGTCTGATGTTTCGCTTTTTCGATGAGAAAAAAAAAATTTATACCTGCTTCAGGCAATTGGTTCTTACACAATGTACAGTCAAACCTGCCTTAGCGGTCACCTGTACTAACGGCCAGTTCCCCGTGACCCCCTTGATTTTTTCCTATATTTTTAACCTGTTCAAAGCGGTCACTTGTCCAACGCGGCCACGGCCAGCCATTTTTCGGAACAATGCGGTCACATCACCTGCTCATAACGGTCACCTCTGCTTAGATTCCTAACAAATTTGGATTTTGCCCTTTATAAAAGTTACCTTCTCTTTTTTCGTGTGTCAGGGTGTAATACGAGATGCCTCTAGCTCTACGCGGAATTTGCTTTGCAGTCCGTATTATTCTAGTGGCCATTCCATGTTGGCTAGTATTGTTGTTTGTTTGTGGGTTTGTTTGTTTTTTTTTGTTTTGTTTTGTTGTTGTTTTTTGTGGGTTTTTTCTTTGGGATGAGGGGTTGGGAGGGGGGCAGTCCCTGTTCATAACGGCCATCTGTCCATAACGGTCACATTTTAGTATGATCTTAAGTGACCGCTATGGGCAGGTTTGACTGTATGGGCAAATTGTAGTCAATGAGTTGAATAGCGCTCATCCCGATATATGGGAAACGTGTGCCGCTGTATCGGTTTTACGGAATCGAAGGGTTAAACCACATCCACCTTACTTTCTTCCTTCCTTCCTACCTTCCTTCCTTCTTTCCTCCACCTCTCCTAGACCTCCCAGTCCCTGGAGAGAAGGCTGTAGTTAAGTCCCATCTTCACGTCGGAGATGGCGCCCATTGTCCCATCGCCTTGGAACAACAAGGATGGTCTCCCTTTCCCGCCAAATGCAGGTTAGGGGAAGGGGCGTTACCTCCCCTAGTGATTGCCCACAAAGTGAAAGTTGTGCAAGAGTCTCAATTGTCCCCCTTTGATCGATCTATTTTGACGTCACTCGCCGTTCGCGTTTCCCCTAGCCCGACTTCGCCCTGTTTTCAAATTCTCTTTAAGGTGATCCCTTCGCTCCCAGCGCTCTCATTCTAGAGTACACTCCCCTGTTAGCTAGAGGATGGTTTGTGCGTGGGTTTGTTTTTAGTCAGTATTCTTTCTAATGTTTGTTTTTCATTCAACGGTCTCACGGTTCGTGGCTCTAGAAGAAGAAGAAAGATTAGTGAGATGAATTATTACACGTATACTATCTATAATCCGTCTCAGTCTCCAAAGCAACAACTTAATTACAAGTAACACAAAGGCCTATCGCAAGGCTTCTGTTTCAGTTTCGTACATGAGTATTTGTGTGTGTCGTGGGGGAGGGCGGTAGGGGTGAGGCAGAGGGAGAGGGAGAGTGTGAGTGTGTTTGTGTGTGACTCTGAGAGAGACAGTTTGTGTGTGTGTTTGTGTCTGTGTGTGGTGAGTGGTTGTCTAAGACCGAAAGCGAAAGAGAGAGTGTGTATGTTCGAGAATGAGAGAGAGAGCGTTTGAGAGAGAGAGTGTGTGTGTGTGTATGTTTGTGTGCGCATGTGTGTGTGTTTGAGAGAGAGTGTGTGCGAAAGAGAGAATGTGTGTGTGTGAGAGAGACAGAGAGAGCGCATGAGTGCGTAAGAGAGATGGGGTAACAGATATTGAGAGAACGAGATGGAGATTGAGATTGTGAGGTAGAGGAGAGAGAGAGTGTGTGCGTGGTAGAGAAAGAGAGTAGAGAGTGAACGGGAGAGCGAGAGAGAGAGAGAGAGAGAGAGAGAGAGAGAGAGTGGGAGATACTGAAGGTGAGAGAGAGAGGGAGAGAGAGAGAGAGAGAGAGTGAATGAGAGAGAGTGAGAAAGAGAATGAGCAAGAGAAAGGGAGAGAGAAGGAATGGGAGATATAAGAGGACAGAGGGTGAGAGAACGAAAGAGAGAGAAGGGGAGGGCGTGGGAGAGAGAGAGAGAGAGAGAGAGAGAGAGAGAGAGGGTGAGAGAGAGAGAGCGCGCGCGCGAGAGAAAGAGAGAGAGAGAGAGAGAGAGAGAGAGAGAGAGAGAGAGATAGAGAGAGAGAGAGAGAGATTTTTAATATTTCCGAACGGGAGACGCCATGAATTTCAGTGGGCTGAACGTATTTTAAAAATCGTGCCTTGCTTTTTATTTTCACATTTTTAAATAGCTCATTGACCTAAAAATTAAGATACTAAATGTTCCTATAAATATATAAAGGGTGCGAGGTAAAAAGGGCACAGGACTTTGTCATTAAATATATTACATTCAGGTCTATTTTCAATGGGAAAATAAAATTGGGAGATGAAATACACTCACAAAAATTCAAAGCTGTGGTAAAATTAGTGAACATAGTCTAAAAACAGCATTGCAAAGAATAGACAGATATTCTCATGGTTCTTGTGATTTGTGGCCCCGTCCTTTTGCTCATAACCTTTCTGATGCACTGGAGACTATGCTTGGAAAGGTGGCACTAATTAAATAGGCCCTCCAGTATATTATTAAGACCCGGCAAATAAAATGGTTTTTCCGTGTTACGAGAATGCCATCAAACCAGGCGGCATTTCGTGCCCCCAAAACACCAAATATGTTAATATCCAGACATCAGGTTGGCCAAGGCAAAGTTGAAATGAGTATTACAGCGGCAGAAACACTCATGACCTCTCCGAAGCTACCTACCTAGCGATGCAGAGAAGATTGCATCTCCCCGCGACACGTAACAGTTAAAGTGGAAGGATAAAGGAAAGTTAAGTACCGTAAGTAAGAAAGAGATGTTTTCAAACAGAAACTTAAATATACAACACTAATACATGTATCAAGATACTAAAATAATAGAGTACTTTAAGGCGCGTTGACAAGAATACTCAGCTATCTGAGTTTGTCAGCTATTATCAAGACTAAGACGAGACTTATGTCGAAATCTATCGAAGATTTAGATCTAGGCTTGAATCAATATTTAATATTTTGTTTTATCACCGCGCAACAATTCACAGCTTTCGAAGTAAGTCTTACTGTGTTTTATGCGGAATTCAGGCCTGTCATTAGTCATTAGATGTTTAAGAGGGCATGAAAAAAAAATGCCTTCTCAAAATCAAAACTTTGAGGGCATGAAGGCACTTTGGTTGGGCGTCAAGGCACTTTTTGTAAACTTCCTCGTAGCCAAAAGACAAAACACCGTAGTATACGAGAGGAATTTATCAGAGGGTTTTGTCTTCAAGACTTTATGCGCGTTTTGACAGATTGATATTATTTTCGTTTTAAGTCATATGGAAACGCCGCATATTTAATTAGATTATCGAAAAAAAAAAAAAAAAGGAAATTCGACGATAAGAAAAAGGACAAGGCTAAAAGTGCCTTTAATTTTCCAATTTTTGGGGGGCATCACAGGAAATGACGAGGGCACGCCGGCAAAATGCCTATTTCGCTTAACGGCTGGCCCTGCACATTTTTAATGGAAAAAACAAAACAAACTTAATATAAAATATGTATTGTAGGAACGTTTCGCTATCGCTTTGTCAGCGTTAATGACAGGAAACCTCAGTGGAGAGGTTAATACGAATGAGATCAAATCAAATAACTTCAACATTTGTCCAGCTTCTTCAACATTTGTTCAGCTTATAGACCATTTCACTCACGGCGGTACGGCTAAGTTTTTCTTACCAGATTAAGATTTCGTCTTAAAGTTCTTCTCTTTTTTTTGCATTATATTATAAATATATTTTTCTGGCTTTTATTGTATTTTCTTTTGTTTTATTGTCTTTTTTTTTTTTTTATTGTTGTTTGTTGTCTGAAGAAAGGATTGACCCGGAAATTTTCTTTGACCTTTCTTTTGTTCTCACTTATGTGCAATATTACAAATGTATTATCACAATACCCACGAGGCGTGTTTTTCATCATAATGTAAATATACAGGGTACATACAACCAAGATATTTATAATATACATACGAATACACCAGATGTAATGTGATGCACGCAGTAATAATATAATGAAAATACCGCTTTCCTGTTGGCGCGCTTCAGCGTGAACTTTTTGCAATCACCAATTATTACATTATGTAATATAAAATAAGATAAGATAAGAAAAACCTTTCTTATCCTGAAGGAAATTTATTGCTTTACAGAAGTGACGCTTCTCAGTAGTATACACATTATATTAAATGCGCAGACATAAGATGCAGAATAATACTAATAATACAAATGCAGAACACAATTACATGATAACATAGACAGTCGACAACAAGCACTCCATCTATCCTCTGTCTCTGTCTGTCTGTCTGTCTGTCTGTCTGTCTGTCTGTCTGTGTCTGTCTGTCTGTCTCTCTCTCTCTGTCTCTCACTGTCTCTCTCTGTCTGTCTGTCCGTCTGTCTGTCTGTCTGTCTGT
>JBCHJU010123201.1:0-10524 GCA_039654505.1 Plocamopherus imperialis | reverse complement strand
CTGTCTGTCTGTCTGTCTGTCACTGTTTCTCTCTCTCACACAGACACATCACATATATACACCAATCTCTCTCTCTCCCTCTCTCTCTCTCTCTCTCTCTCTCTCTCTCTCTCGGCACATCCCCTTCTCCTCTTTACTCTCGTTATTGCGGACCTTTCATAACACCATTGTCTACCGCTTAGCCAGCCAACACACACACACACACACACACACACACACACACACACAGATCCATATCTAGGTGCACCAAGGGACAAATGCTGACTGCATTGAAGACTAAAATCACAAAATCACTTTGATGTGCTTTAGTATATTTGCCCTTGCTCGTAAAGTGCCGTGCAAGTCAATTGAACCTGGTCTAACTATCGATTAACCAATATATCGTACTGACACCGATGTCACCGGTACTGACTGACTTTGATCGCTCGCCACGCTCAGGATCACTGCAAAATTTACAGGAAGCTAAGGTGAATTTAGTTTGTACGAGTAGCGGTAAAGATAAATCCATTATTGCGTCATAAAAAGTAAAGGAAGTGATTATTTACACATCGTTGAGTAAACAGCCTTTTGGTTTTTAAGGGCACGTCGCTATTGAGAGGCGTAAGTAATTAGGAGAATGTTATACATGATATGACCTTTGAGGTCATTGCACAATATAAAGAATCTACATGTAGGGATCTAGATATTATCTAGATATAGATATATCAGAGAATTCATGTGAAGGTGAATAAATAGATTATAATCATTCTACTTTAAATAGTGTTCATGAATAATTTCAAATCATCTAAATATGTTTCAATTTCAAAAAAGCCATTGTTCAAGTAATAAAAAATTGCAGTAAAGAGGGACCTCGCATGATCTCATAATATGTACGTGCTTGAGGATTAATGGATTATATAAACCCTCACCCCCTGGAATAATTATATTTTTCTTATCTAATTGTTATTTTTTAAAGTCAGGTTCACATGAAGCGTAAGTATCTATTACGCCACTAAAATATAATGTGATAAGTAACCTCAAAGGTTATTCGTATAACGTTCAATGGATATAACCTCAGCCAAAATTAAATTGAAGCTCCGATTTGAAGATTTCACTTTCTTAGACATAGACCAGAAAAGGCCGATTCAATAAAAATGGTGTCATAAACACCATTTATTTTAACAACTTTATTTTGATAGTGCATTGGGTTAGACAAGTGAGTGTGTAAAAAAAAAAAAATATATATATATATATTGCAGTTGTATTAAATCAATTTGTAAAGCTTATTATAGTACCGATTGCGTATGTGGGTTTACGTGAGTTGAATATGACAACACAGACTGACATTAGAAAACCCTATGGTGTCATGGTGTCTCTTGCCCACTCTGCCCATCATATGGTGTCTCTTACCCACCTGCCCATCATATGGTGTCTTTTGCCCACCCTGCCCATCACATGGTGTCTCTTGTCCACCCTGCCCATCATATGGAGTCTCTTACCCACCTGCCCATCATATGGTGTCTCTTGCCTCCCCTGCCCATCATATGGTGTCTCTTGCCCACCCTGCCCATCATATGGTGTCCCTTGCCCCCCCCCCTGCCCATCATATGGAGTCTCTTACCCACCCTGCCCATCATGAGGAGTCTCTTACTCTCCCTGCCCATCATATGGTGTCTCTTCCCCCACCCTGCCCATCACATGGTGTCTCTTGCCCACCCTGCCCATCATGTTGTGTTCTTACCCACCCTGCCCATCACGTGGTGTCTCTTGCCCACCCTGCCCATCATGTTGTGTCTCTTACCCACCCTGCCCATCACATGGTGTCTCTTGCCCACCCTGCCCATCATTACAAGTCGCCACCGTCCAACCAAAGACACATCAGCTGACTCCACCAATTCCACGATAAAAAACAAGTATGAGGCAAGGGGACTGATTATAGCGCAAAGAAATAGATCTGACACATTAGATCTAGACAATTTCAATGAGCCCCATAGAGAATAATTACAAACACAGTTCGGTGCGACTGTCCAGGGTTCAGGTCTCAGTGGATCCAAAATTTGTCTTTCTTATTTTTCTATCAAAAATCATTCCCTCTGCGTTTGTAATTATCCTCTATGAGGCTCATTGACATTGTCTAGATCTAATGTGCCAGATCTATTTCATTGTGCAATTCCATTTTGAGTACTTTCCATTGTTGTTAGTCACTTGTTACAACTCCGAGTCGTTACATCTAATTAGCGACATCTAATTATTACATGTGCTTCGTATTACATGAAAAGTACATCCTGTACAAACACTTATAGTACACTCCTCTGAGTCACCAAGATGCAGAAAGGAAAGACAAAATTAATGAAGAAGTGGCGTGGATAGAGTGATCGACTCGATACAAAACGAAGAGGACTGAGAGGCAGAAATGAATCGAGCGAGATAACGAAACGCCTTCGGTCGTAACAGAAGTAAGACGAAAGATAGAGCTGTTGGTTCCGAGACGGTGACGGGTATCGAGCAGCGAGTATGGTATCGAAAAGGGGGCCCGCCGAGCTTGGCCGATCCGCCTCACGTCTGCTAACAACGGTTCATCCATCATTGCTGCGGTCGTCTGGAATCTTCCCACCGCTAGAGGTGTCACAGATCGGTTCTTGTATTGTTCCCTCACTTGATGGGATAAGAAAAAAGAGTTAAGTAAGTCTTTCTTAGTTTCAGCTTTGTCCTCGTTGTTGGGGAATCACTATATTATTACGAAACAGTCAGCGTTGAATTCATTATTTCAAGTTTTGGTGTAATTTTGAACTTATTATCCCACGGAAAACGACTGTTTATCTGCTTACTGTGACGTTGAGTTTAAATCAACTGTGGCTTATGTGTTTTATATCACGCTTTCAGCCAGAATCTTTACCTAGATGATATAATAATTGGATGTGACTTTTGAGACTTAAATTCACTTCCATTTCCAATAAAGAATAGGAACACTTAAAAAAAAAAGGGAAGGCCGTGTGGATTACTTCTTATTGAGGCATTTGCAGGTAAGAGAATCAAAGAAGATATTTTGTTTTGAAGTTAACAAAGTATTGAAAAAAGAAGGATAAATAGTATATTGGCAAATACGAAAAAAAAACCACACACACAAAAAACAAAAACAAAAAACAAAACAAAGTCGGCCTGGAACGTCTTGTGTTCTCAACACACAAAGTGATAGGTTCAATAGGTTCTATGTAATCTAAGCGGGGCGGCAGATTTATGCGTTTATAGGCTACATAAAACATAATTACTGTATACGAGTAAATGTGCAGCTTGCAACTGAGTCAAGAAGAGCATAGCAATAAAAAAAGAAAGAAATTACAAATGCAACAGAGATAGCGATGTAGGCAGTTTATTTAGACAGATAAGTGGATACATACATATTATATGTATATATATTATATATATATATATATATTCAACAAATACTTTATGTTCAAATGTTTTAAATATGCAAGTTAAATATTATATATATATTATTTATATATATATATACGACATATTATATTATAGTTCTTTTTATAAATGAATAAATAGATAGATAGATGAGCAGGTAGATAGGAAGATAGATCCTGCTAATCGATACATAAATACTGCGAAGAACGAAAGCATAATAAAATAGAATTACGTACTGACCAATGTATCATAATAAATACCTGTATATTTTATATTTATGTGCAAAAATACCTAAATGCAACATTCATTAATCCATCGATCCTTCCATCTATTTATCCATCCATCGATTCTATCCATCCATCGATTCATCGATCCATCTACCCATCCATCCATCCATCCATCCATCCATCCATCCATCCATCCATCCATCCATCCATCCATTCATCCATCTATCCATCCACCCATCCATCCACCCATCCATCCATCCATTTCTTTTTCTAACGAAGAAAGATGAGCAGATGAGGCAGCCGTAATACAAATTGTGAGAGCACAGTGGTCCAATGGTAGTGGTTGTGTTGGACCTTAGACACTATGGGGTTTAAGGTTCGATTCCCTCCAATACTGTTCTGTTTCTTCCTAACTGCTTATGACGGCGAAAAAGCAATGTCTTCATGGAATCGTTGAAAATCAGACGTTTTTGTGTTTGTTTTGTTGGATTTTTTTTAATTGTCATATTTATTTTATTCGACTGGATTTGAGATAATTTTCAAATATTCTTTCACTGTCCCGTCTGTCAAGTGTCCAACACAGAATGTCATATTCATTGTGTATAATACACAAACATTTGAGTAAAATGTAGAACAGTTTTGTTTTTCTTGTGTCTGTGTAGTAATCTGCAATTAAGATTTGGGGGAAGCAAGCGCTCTGTGACAGTATATTTGGTGTTGAATAATAATATTGTGTTTGCTTTGCTTATTTAAGGAAGCCCCATCCATCGGGAGCTTTACGGCTTTTTGATGTGAAATCCGGTCGAGTTGCTGTGTGAAATTTTCTGTATTATACATTATTATAATCGTTGTGTTTGACATCGGACATCGCTTCAGACACTTTAAAGGACTATTATTACTACTTAAAAAACCTAAATACAAACACCTTGGGAGATAAAATAATATGTGTATGATTTATGTCTGCTTTCAGTGAACTGTAAGAATGTTAATTTGTGTGAATACGATTTGCGACACTTCCAGACGACGTGGACATTTTCGATTTTACACATTGACTGAATAAACTTTGAATTTCAATGTAATCGTTTTGGATGTCATTTTAGAAAGCCCAATCCATTTGTCGATTTACGGCTTTTTGAAGGGGAAATTCGGCCGAGTTCCTGAGTGAATATTTCTTTATTGTAATAAATTATTATAATAATCGTTGTGTTATAGGATGTTCATTGTATGTTTGTCTACGCCTGTCGTTTCAGAAAGCCCCTTCCTTTGGTCGATTTACAGCTTTTTGAAGGGGAAATTCGGCCGAATTCCTAAGTGAAAATTTCTGTATTGTAATAAATTATTATAATATCCCTAGTGTTTTATGGATATTCATTGGATGTTTGTTTACGCCTGTCGTTTCACGAAGCCCATTCCATTGGTCGATTTACGGCTTTTTGAAGGAGAAATTTGGTCGAGTTCCTGAGTGAAAATTTCTGTATTATAATAAATTAATTATCATAATATTCCTAGTGTTATAGGGATGTTCATTTTATTTGTTTACGCCTGTCGTTTCAGGAAGCCCATTGCAGTGGTCGATTAACGGCCTTTTCATTGGAAATTCGGTCCAGTTCCTGAGTGAACATTTCTATATTATAATAAATTATCATAATATTCCTAGTGTTATAGGGGTGTGCATTTTATTTGTTTACGCCTGTCGTTTCAGGAAGCCCCTTCCACCAGGAGATCTTCGAAGGAGTTCTTCCCCCTGCCACGGGCGATGGCCTTCACCGTGGGGAAGAGGACAAGGCGGCTGTCTTTTTCATCGACGCCAGGGGGATGCAGGGGGAGCCCTCGGTCCAAGTTGAAGGTATAAACAAAGACAGTATAGGGATAAGACAGGACAGCCTGACTAGTTTTTTGCGTTTACCTCTGGTGCGTTCTAGCCGCTAGTGGGGGGTGGGGGTGGGGCTAAGTAATTATTATTATTTTAAGAGAGAGAGAGAGAGAGAGAGAGAGAAAGAGAGAGAGAGAGAGAGAGAGAGAGAGAGAGAGAGAGAGAGTACCATAACCTTACTTTTATATTCTATCGCTGGGTCTAGATCTAGATCTCTTGAAAAAACGGGTCCACAATCTAAACTGTTCACTTCCTGGATGACTGAGGCAAGAGTTAGCAATTAGATTTGATAGGCATGATTGGCCTGTTAGAATTGTTTGATTTGTGTTGATTGTTTAAATGAACACATCTCGATAAATGAACGCACCATTTCTGGTTCCGATTCCTTGTTTAAAGTGTAAACGCTACGTACCTCAGTAATTTTTTGGGCTTGCTGAAACCTGAATAGCAAAGCGAAGCAACTAAAGAAGAAACTAAACCATTACTGACAACGTTAAGCAGAAAACTAGCCTACACAAGATTTTTCTTTCTGAAGATTTTTAGCCAGCGCCACCTGCATTTGAACCCGAGATCTTCTGCATGATGGGTGGGGGTCTTGCTTGGTGGGTTAATCTGCTCATACAACGACGTATCATCATAAAAGAGGCAATGAAACTAAGCAATAATAATAATAATAATAACAACAACCACTGGGGATGGTAGTAGAATTTAAAAAGAAAAATAACAGAGGTCAATAAAGCCAAGTGAAATTAAATAGCAATTTTGTTTAAATCATGGCACAGAATTCGGGTTTGACTTTGAAGTCCTTTCAGCTTAATCGCCTTGGTCTCGGTTATACTAGAGTGTCTCGTCGCGTCGCGTCACGTCGCGTCGCGCCGCGCTGTGTCGCGTCGCGTCGCGCCGTGTCCGTCGCATCGCGCCGTGTCCGTCGCATCGCGCCGTGTCCGTCGCGTCGCGCCGTGTTGCGTCACGTCACGCCGTGTCGACGCGTCGCGCCGTGTCGCGTCGCGCAGCTTGGCGTCGCTTCGACGCGCCTTGACGCTTACTCCTGCCACATTATGGTGACGCTAAACTCAATGCCGACGAGCTTGGCCATCGTCATAGAGCGTCGACG
This sequence comes from Plocamopherus imperialis, assembly GCA_039654505.1. Taxonomy (NCBI): domain Eukaryota; kingdom Metazoa; phylum Mollusca; class Gastropoda; order Nudibranchia; family Polyceridae; genus Plocamopherus; species Plocamopherus imperialis. The sequence goes on along the minus strand of JBCHJU010123201.1, from coordinate 3,917 downwards.
CTAATGGTGGCCACATATTTTATCGGCTCCAATGCCGTGATAGCGCGTCGACGATGCTTGTGGCCACATACTAAAATACCAGCATCTCAGCTACCCGCAGTGTCCAGCTGATTGTGTCATGCCTTCTGCCCATAACGGCACAGTTCCACGGGAAAATGACACAATTTGATAATGTAGTGGATCTACATTCTACACCATTCGATCAATTAAAGAAAAAAACAAAACACCAAAAACTAGATCTACTCCCGTAATCATCACCCTCCTCATCATCATCCTCCTAATTATGGTCATCACCATCGTCATCATCATTTTGATCATCACCATGATCTCCTCAACAAAATTTTAGGACAGAAATTGATCTGAATATGAAAAATATTAGCCTACAGAGGTAGTAGCCTATCTAGATCTCTAGTGAATAGACGTTTATTGTTAAAATTAATGCATTCTAAATGGATCGTCATCGAGGGTAAAGTCTAGATCTATAATAATGATTCTTTCTTGAGCCCCATATTGTAGATCTCGAATCTAGATCTAGATATAGAATAGAACATGTAGAGGTCTAGATCTAGATCTAGATCTATATTATATCTAGAAATCTAAATGAGATCTAATTCCAGTCTAGATTACATGTATAATAGAAATGTCTTGATTTAAATCAAGATGCAATAACCTAGATCCAAATTCTAGATATGAACTTAGATATATCTAGATCTAGACCTAGAGATCTAGATTCAGACCTACAATTTGGTCACCCACCAACTAGCATTAAGCACTACACACTACACAGCAGAGTGACCATAGAGATAGAGTGACCTACATCTAGATCTATTTGGGAGCCCACGTCGACGCGCGTTGATAAATTATCTCGATACATTAAGGAGCTCAATATGAACGTAAACAAAACGAAGTTTAATAAAGTCTCCACTGTAAACACAACACAAAACAATAAATTTTCGGGTATATATGCCCTTCTTCAGACAACAGAGAACAATAATAATTAGAAGACAATAAAACAAAAGAAATTCAGCAACTAATAAAGACCAATTTAATCTTTGAAAGAGATTTGAAAATAACAAACAAACCAACAAACAAACAAACAAACAAAAAACAAAAAAACAAAAAGAAAAACAACAACAACAGCAACAAGGAATTAAATGTCTCTATTCTTATTAAGAAGGTGTACACCTGATCGTAAGAATGAACAGAAGTGTCGCTTCGTTCAAGTCTTTATATAAACGGTAATAATAATGAAAAGCCACAGTGGAGAGTTCAATATGAATGTAAACAAAACGAAGTTTAATAAAGCCTCCACTATAAAGACAATACAAAACAGTAAATTTTCGGGTATATACCCTTCTTCAGACAACAAATAACAATTAAAAGACAATGAAACAAAATAAATTACAATAAAAAGCTAGACTAGAATATATAAAAATTATAGCCGTGGAGCCAAGAGGACCGTGGACTTCTAAGCCTACAGTCTTACCCCACGCTAACATTTTCTATTTTGATTTAGATCTTTTTCTGTTTTATTGTAATTTTTTTATTGTCTTTTAATTGTTCTTTGTTGTCTGAAGAAGGGTATATATACCCGAAAATTTTCTGTTTTGTATTGTCATTATAGTGGAGGCTTCATTAAACTTCGTTTTGTTTACATTTATATAAACGGGTGTGTCGTATCTTGTATCGATAACTATGTCTTCAAAAGTAAGGTGTTTCTTTGCCTGCCCATTTTTTTTTTTTCAGATTTGCGTTTCTTGAGTGCATTAGCCACAGGCAAGAGTCGAATACTCAGCCGTGTACCGGAAACTATACAGATTACCAGTTAAATAAATAAATAAATAAACATTGCATTTATACAGCGCTTTTCGCCGAAGCCTCAAAGCGCTTTACAATACTTTTATTCCCCCAGCAGGCATGCTGCACGGGGAACATAAGGTAAAGTGCAGCCCATTTGGCGCGAAATTTACCAGCCTATTGCCAGGTACCCCTTTGACACCTGGGTAGGGTGAAGCAACTGGAGTAAATTTTCTTGCTCAAGGAAAAAAACACAACGGTCGCTGACAGGAATCGAACCCAAGACCCCTTGGTCTAAAGCACAACGCTCTATCCATTGAGCCACTGTGCCTCTAGATTTGGTGGTTAACAAAGGAATGAATTCATTTTCCCTTATGGACATTGTCTAAATTGTGGACATTGGCTAAATAAAGTTGGTGGGTTTGGAAACAGTCAATGTTCAGGCCTCTCTCTTGACGGATTACATAATTTGCCCCTCCCTCTATCCCCATGGCCATTTGATTATTATCATCCAATTTTAAATTTGCCTTCCCAATCCCCTCCCCTCAAAGCCCCCCCCCCCCAAACCTCTAACTGATGCTACAACTGCTTAATTACAGTAAGCCTCCCGTGTGTCACCACCTAACCCAATGTAACATTCTATGTTAATTCGATTTCATGTAGATCTACTTTATTTTCCTTCGGCCTGTCGGGATGGAGCCATAAGTCACTTCGTTCAGTTCTGTCTCTGAGAAGCCACAATAGAATTGTTTGTCTAAAAAGTCTTTATTTACAATCATTAAAAATGCATTTTAAATTAATTCAAATTAAAGGCATGTTTAAAAGGGATTCGAAATACCGAAAATGGAGTCATAAACGTTTATGAAAACTTGAAAGGCATCCTTTTCATACATAATATAATAATGTAGTTTTGTCTTCTCTCCATCTTGAAATGTGTTGGCTCAAAATCATTCTGAAAACTTTCCAGGGGACAAATAATTAACACAGACTGTTCAATGTTCTGGTTAACGTTTAAGAAAGCAATCATTATGTCACACCAAAAATCACACGTGTCATGTTGTGAAGCATCGTCGTATTGACCTACTCCACAATTCTGTGTGTGTATTGTGGGCGATGGAGACAAAGGTGATCGTGAATTAGCGTACATGCACTTTGTGTTCCAGGGGACATTGCGCAAATGCGGAAAGGGGAGGGGAAGGTAAATGTACACCCGGCAGCCCTCATCCCTGTGCAACCGGTTTCCCATCCGCTTTGGGTTTCGGGCCGACCGTGGCGGTGCCGGCCTTGGTGTAGATCCTGGTGACGTCCAGGAAGAAGATGAGTATCGATACTGCCAGGATACACGCCCAGCCCACGATACCAATCGCCGCAGACGATACCCGCTCGTCGTGCACGGAGATCTTCCGTCGTCGGTAGGACGAGGTGCTTTTGACGTCGATCTCCAGGGACTGTCGGATTTCTGCCGCGACCTGGTCGTGATCTGGGGGAGTGAGCGTTGTGACTGGAGTTGTGGTCACTCTTGTCGTTGTTGCTGTTGTCGTTGTTGACGTTGACGTCGTTGATGCCGTCGTTGTTAAGGCCGCCGTTGTAGCTGGTGTCGTCGTCACTTCGTCGGCAGCCTCATTGTGTGTACAGTAGAATGGCGAGTCTAGTTGTGTCATGTTGAGGTTCTGATTGGGGAATGAAGGAGTTTTAAAGGAAATTTAATTTTTAAAATGAAAATGTGAAGGATATATTTATGTTTTTTGTAATATGGACGTTCAAAGAATACTGAAAAAAATGACATAAAAAAGCCCCAATGAAAATGCCATAAAAGAACTTGGCATGAAAATGGAAGTAGTCTAAGAAGGAAGCAGAAGAGTGGTAAGATATGGTGATGCTGCTGCAAAACAAAGCAAAACAAATTCAAAGGCAACCGTGCTACAGACAAAACAGGGAGGATAAAGTAATGGTGACAATATAATTAATAAAAGCAATAATAGTGTAATGACTAAAGAATTATGATGATGACGACGAGGACAACAATGACGATGGAGATGATAGTGATGATGACGACGACGACGACGATGATGATGATGATGATGATGATGATGATGATGATGATGATGATGATGATGATG
>JBCHJU010123200.1:0-16438 GCA_039654505.1 Plocamopherus imperialis | reverse complement strand
TCAGAGGTGAAGGTTGTGTTGTTAGTATGAATTAGAATTTTAGAAATACATTTATCTTTATTTATTTCCTAATTTATGAATGGTGTTTGTCACTTGTTAGAAACCTGCCTATATTACCAAACCTATAATGGACACAGGTCTAACAGCTTTGCCATATCTCCTCGATACCGACTACTGTAGTAGTCAGTCTAAGATAGCAGACTAGACTCACTAAGACTTTACAAGGGCTGGGGTAAAAACCAAAAAAGCGCCTAAATCTGGTCTTGATAGGAAATAAGGATCAAAAAGGAAAAAAGTTGCTCGCCTACAGCGTGATCGAGCAGCCTAATCTAGTCTACTTCGCGAGTGATCTCCTTGCCATAGTGATGAGTGCTCTCATGAAGACTTGCCAACTGGTTTGAAATTGTGTAGATATTATTTTAGAAAGCATTTTGTCATGTAATACGCTAACATGAGAAAATCTGTTTCAATTCGTATAGTTCATGAATGAATGTATGACATGAATGAGTGAATTTGTGGAATAAATTGAAGTAATAAAAGTGTAAAAAGGTGGAAAAATCATCAACTTTTAGCAAAATTTGCAGATACCAGGCTTTACAAAGTAATGTCATTCTCTTAAAAATATTCTTACTTCTCTCTAAAATTTAATTTCATTGTGAATCTATGTTATTCACACACTTGTAAAAAGGGATCAAATTTTATATATATTTAGATTTTAAGTATCATTTTGTGAGTTATGTATCTCTTGGTAAGTTAGAAGTTCTCCCCAGTGTAAACAATGGTTTGTGGAACCAGGCGATTGTACTCAGCAGTTTCTCTACAATAAATATTCAATCAACGTCCATCTCTCTTCCTACTCATTACATTATATGTTTTAAATGCTATATTATATAGTGTACTAGCAATGGGTTTTGAATTGTTTCTCTCTTCAAGTTTTACATTTCTTCCTACTTTTTTTTATATAGCCTAGGGGCCTATTCTTTATGATGTTTGAAGTGTTGCCAACTGAATAGAATTGGGCATTGTCAATCTTTACCTTGATCCTTCGATATTTGTAGTAGGGTGGACCTCACAAGACAAGCATTTCATTCCATTTGAAGGTTAAGTAGTCCTTTCAAGCCTTTTGGCTCATAGGGCCGAAACTTATCCCAGTTTTCGTAGCATGAAGCGCACAGTGACAGATTCGACCTATCACTTTCTGAATAGGATGCTAGTCTACTGTAGAATACCTTCCCAGCCAAAGCTTTGCCCATTTTCACCTGTCGAGTGAAGCAACAGAGGTACAAAGAACAATAAGATAATACATGTATATTGCCGCACACCCAATGTGCTGAAGAATAGCATATATTGCCTCCTGCAGGGCAACTGCTGGAGCAGTTGGATGAAATTGTAACAATGGCTTTAAAAAATGTAAACATAAACATGATGAACAACTGAAGGCCGTCCTGTTGACCAAAGAGGGCATGAACAGCACAATAACCCTGAGTTAGTGTGAGACAGGTTGAGAGCTGTGTTAAGGCAGACAAGGCCTGCGCAGTTTTGGGCTTTAAAATAGGGGGAATGACTGTTTAGAATCTCAGTCTATTTCTGTGCTTGTGAGATCCTAGCACACTGGGGCCCCACCGCAATGGAAATGATCGCACAATCTAGAGAGAGAGACATGTACGTTTGGCTAACCCTTTTAACATAGACCCATTTTTGCAGGCAACCAAAAGGTTAGTGTTGTACTTCCATGTACAAGTAACAAAAGTAATATTTATGAGACAAGCCTATAAAATTGAAATTCACATAAACTTTCTATATTTCCGACATATTCAGACAAAGAGCATAATCTACGGGCTTCAAGGTATATTGAAGAACGTACAGATCTTGGACCTCATGACTCACCAGAAATTCCTGTGGAGTGGGAAGGTAAGTTAGTTGTATGCATGGATAACATTACCTCTTTACTTTTGTGTAGGTGTTAAAGTGATTTTTCAAGTATAGAATTTACAATATAATATACTTTATGAAATAGGTTACAAAGAAGCTTGACTGTTTCATTAAGTTTAGTTGTAAACCTTTCTTAAAATGATTGAATAATGAAGATTGAAGATTTGAACTTTACTTTTTAACAAATTCATCAACAATTGTGGTAGCAGTTATTTTTCTTTCTTGTATTATATCTATATTCTCCAACAATAGTGTTAGCAGTTATTTTTCTGACTACATGTGTACATGAATACATATATATATATATATTTCTTTCATCACAGCATGGCTCAGAGGTCGAAGAAAAGTTCCACCTTCAGAGGAGGTACAGGTTCATTCACATATTGGAACTCATGATCTTTAAATGTTATTCGGAGCAGAAAAACTATGATTATACTCTGAGATCATTGAGGGAATAATAGGTTATATTGTAATGATACAATGATTACAACATTGCCATTTGTTGTTGTTTTTTCTCAAAATTGCAAATACCATTGTCTTTATTTTGTGTAGTGACTTTATGACACACATATGAACATTCACAGACACACACACAAATTCATGTACATGTACATCTGTGCATATGTGTGTGTATTATGTAAATTTTGTTTCATTTTGTGTTCGTGTGTACCCTGCAAATCTTTTGAAAATGTTTCCTTTGAATTCATTATTAAAAATTGAATGCAGCAGCAAATTTACAATGTATTTGATGAACTCCAATTTTCCTTAGGAAATCCAAAGGAATTATGTTAAGATGATGCAAACAAAATTGAGGGCCCAGGAATTAGACAGAAAATATTTCGGAGACACCCCGGTAAGATACACTCATCAAATACTTTCGAGATTCAAATGCATGAGATGTACTTTGATTAATTTTCCCTTTTCCCCCTTTTTTCAAAAGAAGACAGCTAGAAAAGTGTAGGTTTGTTTAGATTAGAAAATCAAAGAATTTATGCTTCTGCACATAAATATTTCACAGTATGATACTTGATACAAGCCGTTTGTTCAATTTAAGCTTGAGCATTGGCTGGTATTTTGAAAATCTTGACAAAATATATTCCCTGCCCTTGAAGGGCAGAATCATGCAGCTAGTCTTATGAGATAGATGTGATGTCTACTCTACATCTAAGGCTATTTAAAGATTCTTTGCTGATTTTATGATCCAGCAAAAAGGGGCAAAATTTTAGATGTGATTCATTCAACAATTTTTCTTGTACTGTTTCATTTCTTGATTTGTTTGTTTTATTTTCTTTTATTAATTTAGTAAATATCATTCATGATTCATATGTATACAGGTGAAAGATATTCACTTTTCAAATTTTGGTTTAAATTCCTTATTATTTTTTTATATAGCCAGCCAGCGAGATGCCTCAGAATCCTCAAATTACAGAAGATATTACATCGAATAGTCAGAAAGGTAAGTCATTACACACATTAACTAGGTAGGTGTGATGATGACGTGTTCCTTATAATTTATATTTATTGAGTAACATGAAATGTAATTAATTAGTGATATTGGTATAATGCACATTGAGTATTTGATTACTTTTGGATTTTCTTTGGTTTGCTGCTAATAGGGCCTTTAGACTCAGACTCAGAGATATATCAGAGCAATATCCCTATGATTTGGAAGGAAGCAACAAATAGCTACATGTAAATGAAAAATCAGAGATGTCCTAGGGGCGAAGGCATGATCGCCCCAGGTCACATGAATTCAGGTCTCTCCTGAAAGTTTATCACTGTGATTTGTGCGACCGATCACCGTCTCAGAGGAAAAAATATATAAATAAATAAAATTCCACTAATTAATTCCCGAAAAAAAATAATTTTTAGTAATAAAAAAAAAATAGATAAAAAAATAAATAAACAAAAATAAAAATAATAATAATAATAATAATAATAATTGTATTTAAAATAATGATAATGATAATAATAATTGTAATTAAAGTAATGATAATGATGATGATGATGGTAATAATAATGATAATAATAGTGATGATAATAACAAAAATAATGATGATGATAATAATGATTATAATAGTGATGATGATGATAATCAGAATAATAATATAATATAATAATAAAGATAATAATAATAATAATATAAAAATGATAATGTTGATAATTATAATAATAATTAAAGTGACGATGATAATACTAATAATCATGCTGATAATTATAATAAGAGCGATGATGATAACAATAATAATGATAATAATAATAATAATAATGATAATAATAGTGAGAACAATAATAATGATTGTAAGGATTAGGTAACAATAATGATGATAATAATGATATTGATAATGGCAATGATGATAATGATAATGATCATGCTTGACATGATGATGATGATGATGATGATGATGATGATGATGATGATGATGATGATGATGATGATGATGATGGTTGTAGTGAAAAGGAAGTTGATGAGGATAATAGTAAGAATTAATAATATAGTAATAATAATAATAATAATAATAATAATAATAATAATATAATAATAATAATAATAATAATAATAATGATGACAATCATGATGATAATAGTGATGATAATAATAATAACAGTAATAATAATAATAACTGCAATAATAGTGAACTGAACCGTAGGTAATCCTTAATTGCCGAAGGAGGCATGTACTGTTTTGCCCACATGAATCTCTGGGGCGGCGCCTTTCCTGTGTTTTATAACAACCAACATACCATCCAATACAGACTCTGCCAAGATAGTCTAGACCAGAAATCACTTCATGAAAATACGCTAAAAATGCCCCCTGGATATCTGAGAAATTTGGTCGCATAGATATCTTTGTGTTCAAGTCAAACAATAAATTATGGCTGCATCTAAAAGCCCTATTAGTCTGCTCATTATAGGAGTTGATTGGAAATTTCCCTTTCAATTTAATATTTGCATGATCTGCAAATTAGAATATTGTTCAATTACGTTTGATATTGAGAGACATAACAAGTACTGTAAAATGTGAGCTCATTGTTTGTTAAAATTAAAGCAATTACAGTAAATTTGAGGTTTCTTCACTTTTATCACATTTAGCATATTTCATTTTAAATCTGACAAGAACGGGATATTTCAAGCTTGACTATTCTTGTTTCATTTGAGTTTTTGTGTTCTCATTCTAACTCTAATGCTTAAGATACTTCATATCACATATTATGTATTCCAATATGCTTTCAAGATTCAAGGAATTTACATAGGATTGCATTTGTTTTCCAAACCATCATTGCCTTATTGTTAAGTAATGTTTTAAAATAATTATAACTACTTCTCTCACAGTGAGTTTCCCTACATATGAAGAATATGAGATTGTACCTGGTAAAAAACGAAATTCTAAAGAAAGATGATGGATGGATTGAAGGCATTTAGAATTCAAGATGGGCTTTCATGATGTTCTCTCATATCCAAGGGCATGTCAAATGGAGGAAAGAAATGTAAATGGTCAAATGAGGATGTTTTGCTAAATTTATGATAAATTGTTTCTTCCTTTTTTTTCTTTTTTTTTTTTTAGTTATTATTTATGTGGTTTGCAGATCAAACCTCTGAATTCCAACTATACACAAATAAGGGACTTCAGAGGTATTAGCTATTAGCTGCCAAACATCATTTTGATTCTTTTAGCTTTGAACCTGACATGTTTTAAGTCATTGATGATGAGTTTGTTTGTAATGTATAAAAAAGTTAAAATGTTCATTTATGTATCATTTAAGTTATAAGTAACTACCTGTATAAAAGAATGACATATAAATTGATTTTATCACATTATGTTATTATCTTCATGGGAATAATAAAGAAAACATTTATTTCTATGTTAAAATGTCACTAACTGAAACTCATTTTAAAATGATGTCTTTTTTGAAGCTTTTTGAAAGGGCACATCGATTCTTCCATGCTTTTAGTGTGTAGGCTAGTTAGCATGCCCTACACTAATTAGTGAGTGACCAAGCTGGTTCTGACAGGTTCTCCTTGTTCACAACTTAGGCCTACATCTAGTCCAGGCTAGCCCGAACGCAATGATTCCACCATCACGCAGTGCGACTCTCTCTCTCTCTTACTACCCACGGTGCCTCAGCAGGGATGCATAAGCCCAAGTGGGTTTTTTTTAGCGTTAGATCTATGTCTCTCGATTGCCCATGTTGGGCCTTTGGTATTTTGTGTGAGAATTTAAGGGGAAATTGTTCATGTGAATCGCCGTTTTGGTTTGTGTTAAGAAGATGTAAAGCAAATATGAGTTCGCGCTATTGAAAGTTTAAGTAGTAGAACAAAGAGGAAATTTATTTTGGGATTTGCATTCAGTTCATGTAAAGGGAAGATTTTTGTTAACCCTTGTTCGTGTTAGGAAAATCTACTGTAGATAAGAAAACTGAGGAAATGTTTGTAACTGCACATCAAAGTCAGCATACAAAACCTGTATCCAATGATGAGTTTTTCTACTGATTTGGTGTAGGGTGGGGCTTATGGAATACCGGTCCAACATGTATTGTTAAATTTTTGTTGAACTGAGATGGACAAAACTAACAGAATTCCCCTGTTTTAGGAGAGACCTGTTATAACACATTTTACTTATATTTAGGAAATCATATATGGTAGCGGCACTGTGCCAGCTCCATTCCCAGCACCCAGAACATATTATTGTTATGCTATACTCGCTGCCAGTGAAAACATCACTGTTGATTAATCATAAGCTTAAATGGTTGCGAGTATTTGCAAGCCATGAGATGAAATCAAGAAATTAGTTATACTGTTATACCCAAGTTTGTCCTGATTGCACCCTGTTGTGCCCCAAGATCATTCCATCAAGACTAAGACTTACCTAGTTATAGAACAATAAAAAAAAACAAAAACAAAACAAAACTGGGACTCGATCTTATTACATCCAAGGTTATACATGTACATTATAAAGGGGCTGGACTGAATCATTACTGATCTTAAAGAAAAATATGGGTGTAGTCTGATGACAAATGCATATCCATTAGCGTTGTGGTGATTTTAAATTTAAACTTTGGGTTGGACTTTATTTTATCTAGACAAAACACAAAACTTTCAGTTATTTTTTAAATTCATAGAGTGTACAACAGTTTTCTATTGACTTTCTCTGATTTGACTAAGTGCTCAACCATCATTACTCAGGATGATAACAAATATTAAAAGTCATGATTGGACAAAAATCTGACATGGATTGCGACTCATGGTGAGGCCATTACCCTTGCAATGATACGATGATTGCTTGAATGATAACAACACTTGGATTTCGATTGATTCCTTTATTGTGAGAAGAACAGTTACATTGTTATATCAAGAACGAAAGTAGGAACTCTTTTTCTGAGAAGATAAGGGAGGTTTATATTAAGAACTGATACTTATCAGAATAATGATATGACAACCCTCTCAGCCACAGTGGGCCTTTTGAAATAAGGTCAATCGTGTGTGTGTTTGTGGGTTGGAGTTGGAGGGCGCAAGCTTGTATGTGATTGATGGAACTTAATGGAAGTAAAACAGTTTGTCATCGTTATGAATATATATACTACATTTACATGTATATAATATATATTTGTAGACTTGGAATCTTTTGTCGCTTAAGACTGAACACTCGGACTTCATATTGTATGAGGTGCTTTAGAATGGATGGCAGAGTGGACAGTTCTCAATAGAAGTCTGAAATGTGTGTTTTGTTTGTATTTTTTATTTCAGTTTCCCCATTTTCACTAGACTCTTTGAACAGCTTTAGGTTTTTAACTTGCCACAGGAAATGTGACACTTCTAGCCTATTTACAGCAAGGTCAGTGAGCTGGGCCCCTATTGGAATTCCCTGTTCGTATTTCAAGCTTGAGCCCTGAGAGGCCAGCTTTTTGAAACTCATTTAGATCTAGATTAGGCCAGGGTCCAACCTAGATGGAGAAGCATCTAGATCTAGATGGGTAATAGTAGAACTATCAGTCTAGGTCCATCTTGATCTAGCTATCAAGCTAAAAGTTAGGAAGCCTTTATAATATTATGTTTTTACAAACCCGGGATCCCAGCTAGTTATAATTATAATTATAGACAACTTCATGTATGAGAATTCTTTTGTGTACACTTGCATACATCATGTGTTTCATCATTATATATTATATTACTTTTACAAAGAAAAAAGTATATTTCTGGATCATTCAACACATTTTTTGTGTTTAACTTTTCACATTTTTGGGGCATTTTTCAGATCTTATTATTGAAGTGTTGAAAAAAAAATTAACATTCAACATGATTTTGTCCCTATTATTTCTCAATATTATATAAGAAAAATAAATATACAAATGAAACCCCCTTTTAATGTTTGCTATTGCTTCCAGTGTAATTTATTTGATTATCTATGTTTTTATTACAATTATTGCTATTGAAGTTAGACATGTAGTGGAATGAAAATGCTCAGTGTGAAGCTTTGTGTTTCAATCAATATAAAATTGTTTTTATTTACATGTACGTTGCTGTTTTGAAATTGTAATTATCAGCATGTAATAAAATCATATTCGTAGCACTGTCTTAAAAGTGTGAATATCAATGTCAGTAAACAAACTCCCTCCATGGATTCATTACATTCAATGAAAGAAAGAAAAAAGACGCCAAGTTCACCAACTGTATTATGGTATATTAATTTTATTTGTTTTTCTCAGACTTTAAACTTCACTTTAATTCAGAAAAGACTTTTTTTTTTTCTCAACAGTCTGTTGATAGCACAAAAACAAAAATATAAATGGAAAAGGAATACAAAGACAATTTAAAGAAAGTCTCTCTTCAATTTGTCAACACTCAAACATCAAATTGAAATAACTGGAATGAAGTATGTACAATCATTTTGAGTAATAACCCATCATTGATTTTTTTTTATCACTACAGACAAATAACAATGAACCATCAAACTATTCACACCAAGTCTGTCAAGCTTTCTAACATGCCATTCATTAATCAATCAAAATAATCACAAAGTTTATCACTGATGACAAAAGATGCAGTTTCTCAACAACAGATGGAAAAATCTTCTGAAAGTCAAAGTCTAAGCTATTTATTAGCCATAATGGTATCATTGCCCTCCCGCTTATACAAATACAAGTACGGTAAAACAAATGCAATCGCACTGATTATTTTATACAGTCAAATCAACTAGACTTATAATTAATATTATGTATATTATATCATTCAATCTGGTACAGTGGAATCCTGATTAAGCCAACACCTCGGGATTGATAAAAAGTGTTGACTTGAACCATTTTCAATTTCAAGGGACAAAACCCAAGCATGATAAAAATAGGTGTTGTGATCCATTGGATTATAGTCTGTCTCATAAGTTTTCGTGGATGAAAAAAAATGAATTTCTCGAATCATGTTCAAAGTACACCCAGCTAAGGTACAATTAGTCTTAACTGGGAATATTTTTCCCTCTTGTGCAGTACTTACGAAAATGGCCCCTTGCTCATGCAAATTTGTTATTTTTTAGTCATGACCATGGGATTTAAACTACAGAAATTTTACTGAAGTATATTTCTTTTTTTACATCTTGAACTTAGTGACCCCAGTGAGTTGTTGGGAACTTTGTGAGGGCCGGACTAAGAATGCATTTGTTCATTTAAGCTTAAATGGATCACTGTAACGCTAATGATAGTTATATTACTGTTTAATTCGATGTTGCATGGATGTGTAATAATTGTTTACAGAGGTAAAGAAGAAACTGCATCAAAATCTGTAATTGTAAGTAGAAAGTTGAAATAGATAGACTAGTTAAGACTAATTATTCTAAAGGCACATGCACATTTTCATCAATACATTTTTTTCAGGCTTTAAGATATTATTTTTTTTCGTCCACAAAAACTTCTGAGACAGACTATAACTATAAATATATTCAGTGGAAACCGAATATAACAGGGATGGTGGGGCCAGAGCAAAAGTCATGTTATAGCCGATCCTTGTTACATCAGAAATACAATGGAAATAAGCATGTATTGATCCTTGATAATTGTGTGTATGGACCCCTGTGGAATGTCAAACTAATGGCAAATCTCTGCAAGTGTTGCTTGTCTTTTGTCAACAGCCTGAGTGATTTCGTACTTTTTGTCAATTGAAAGGCATTTTCTCTTGCGTTTGACATCGTTTGTGGCCATAGTGAAAGATTAATTTGGTTGTAGATCAAGTAATAACAGTAAAATTGTCGAAGTCATCCACGAGGTGTGCGTGTGTGTGAAAAGAAAGCGCAATGTTCAGCAGAGCACTCAATACAACACAGTTCAAAACACACCAATAAGCCTACGCACGCGTGTAATTTGTAGTGTGGTACTATCAGGAGCAGTCAGTACTCTCCAGTAACAGTAACACAACCACACCGCTGCCCCCTCTCCCTCGCTTCACTGACACGCCACAGCCACACTCACTCACTTTGCGCCGCTTGCGAGGCATAGACTTGCTTCCTCACCGTGCAACAAGACCTAAAATTTAGCAGTTTTTCTTATTAATTGTTTACGCATGGAGAGGCATTGTCCCTGTTACAGCCGATAAGGTTCCAGTGAGGTACTGCTATAACTATAACCGATAATTTTTAACAGAGACAATGAGAAAAAATAAACGGGGATTGGAAAAATCCCTGTTATAGCCAGATCCCTGTTATAACTGGGCCTGTTATAAATGGATGCCACTGTATATAGTTTCAACTTAGTTTCCAGGATGAGGACATTGTACTTTTCCCCTGACACATGTTGATAAGTCGTAATAATAACAGTAGGTCTAGTAATAGCGACGGAGTGGTTGTGGTAGAGTAGACAAAAAGTCAAAGTATGTGCACTCAAAGCAAAGTGATTAGAGAGAATGAGAATGTATTTAGTTTTGGTGTGTATGGCAACAGTGTAGTGTGTGCATATGAGGTGGTTGTACAAAGAGGCAGTATGAGAGAGAGAAAACAGTGCACACTACACAAAAGACTTCCACTGTCTAGGTTAGTACTACATTGTATTAATTATTAACTTCGCTCACTCGTTAGGAGCCCCCCACTGAGCCTAGGCTAGATATATGCTAGATGCAGGCTGTGGCTGGAATCGAGGCCACAAACCCTCTTGCTGGCCAATCTCTACGCCACCCCACTTTTTGTGTGTTGCTGGTTTTCAATCAACTCTCCTTTTTATTCAGCCATGGGGTGTTGATAATAGCCCTGAGATGTTGACTTTTTCAAAAACAAAGTTAGAAGGGGGAAAAAACGGGTCCGCTATATTATATGATGTTGACTTCAAGCGAGTTGACCTCTTGCGGATTCCACTGTACAATGTATATTTTTACTAATTGGAAGTATGAAATATCAATCCACACATCTTGCAGCTATTTGCTGCTCTGTGTAAGAGAAACTTTACTATACTATTAGCGCTAATGCAATGGTTGACATTTTATTATCTCTGATATGGATTGAGTTGCTCTTCAGTATGAGATTTGAAGGCAAGGATGAAGATTAAATAGATTTAGCAGATGAAAGAATACACTACCACCATTACAATGGAGATGGAATCCCCTGAATTCAAACTTGCTTAGATTTCTTTCCAACATTTCTACCAGTCCTAGCTTTTACCTCTCTTTCGGGTGTAAATTACATTACAGTAATGTATAAAAATACATGTACTTGAATAAAATGCACCATCTCCAAATTATGATACACACATTTCCTACGGATAAGACAAAGCAAATTCTACCAAATCTGCTAAAATAAACTAAAATTAAAACTTTTGAATTTTTAAAATCCTTTCTCCCTCTCACAATGCATATTATCTATCGTTACAAAACAGGGAAGAACATATCTGTGGTACTCTTTATTGTTATCATTTTCATGGTGATCTAGTCAATTCTTGCTGACATTCGATATGCCTAACAAGTCATTAACCCAGTCAAGTGAATATATATTAAGATAAATGAATTTGCTGGACCACAAGAGTTCATCGCTGGCTGATCCCTCTCTATACAAGCATATATAATCAATGAACATTTTCAAAACAAAATTACATCACCTATGACTTAGTAAAACCTTGGGAGAACATTTTAAAAGAAAGTGAAAGAAAGAATGAGAAGAGCAAGAAAGAAGCAAGTCAAGAAATACAACGCACACAATAGTGACTTCATTAGACATGCCTCAGATGATAAAAAACCCAAAGAAATGAACTTATACTTAATTGTCTCAACTCCCATTCACATGAGCGCCTGAAGTATTCAGGAAAATTTTAGTTGTTACTGAAAAGGAGATAAAAAAATTATGAAGTCCTTTAACTTTTGATTTTAAGTGACTAACAGTTTATCTTAACCCTATTGAAACTTGACACGAAAGAAAATCAATCCTCAATCCTATTGAGTTTACACTTGGTGCTAAAAATTATCATGGGGAGTAAAGATTTGAGCAAAAGGGTGTTGTTAAATCTATTTCCAAAATCTTTTCGGTCATTATCAATTGATTTGTACAAAAACAGAATTTTTAAAAGTTTCTTTTACATAAAATGGCCAATGTTTCAGAAATTATTAAATTTGAAGATATCCTCAAATGAACGTATCATATAGGCACATGCTCCCTAGCAAAAGCCTCAACTACCATCATGCCAAATGTCAAAGAAATCCATCCATTTTTGAGGAGGAAGAAGCAAAATTAAGACAGAAAACCAATTACATAGAGTACATAAAGGAACAGCTGCTGGTGGGAACACACAAAACCAACACTTCAAAGGCAATACACCCCACAATGTCACCCTGTTGACCCCTACGCCTACTTTCACAATTTACAACATTACAATGAAAAGAGAGGTTAGGGCTCGGTGTATATCACCTTTTTCAACTTCAACTGTAGAGAATTAATGAGTTAACCTTGAACTTTCATTCCTGCTCTGGCAAATCATGTAAAGGCGTTACCATAGAGCCAAGCTGTTAGTTGACTAGATTGACCAAAGAAACGAGGTCAGGTCAGCACTTACTAGAAACTAAGCAAAAAGGTCCTACCAGACATGAGGACATTCTAACTACTGTACCCTAATGTCCACCACCCCTCTCACTCTCACTGCTCAGGCTTCACCTTTGGTGCATGTGTAGAACAACATTAAATATCAGTTTGAATGATATATGACAAATGATGTAGCCTACAAATGTTGAAGGCATCCAAAATTATTCTTGAAACTACACCATTCCATCTTTTCCATCAATTTTTATGGCAATTCTTACATGTAACTGAAAAAAAAAATGACTTCCCAGTACAACATAATTTATGACATGGTTGCACTTTGAAATCTTATTAAAGAAAGATTAACATGTATCTAAAAAAAAGAGGAAAACACAAAATTGATGTAGATCTATTTGTTCCTAAAATGGGTCACACAACATGCAAACACACAAACACACAAGGACACAACCTAACTCCCACATAGTTGGAGAAGTTTGAGAACATGTAAATGTTTTATGGACTTTGACAGGGTCGGTGTCTGTCTTTTTTTTCTTTGCATTGCTTTATTTTGTTGATGGTTGTTTGGTTTTGTTGGGTTTTTTTTATTCAATAGTTTCATCCACTCATTTAAAAGGAAAAAAAGCTATGCTAAGTGGAAAACATACATGAAAACACACATATTTGATCATGACTGTACCACATAAGATAACATTATTTAAAACTGCCAACCTATTTATTGTGCTGCCATCTCTTGTTTCTTCTTCTTTTTTTTTTCTTTTTTTTTTCTTTCTTTCAAGGAACAATTCAACATCAAATTAGACATGGCTTTTTTCCATTATTTTTATATTATTATGGATAGTGACATTGGAATGACATTTCATAAAGATCAGAAAAACAACAAAAATAACACCCACAAAAGCCACACACAGAGGTATATTTATGTTTCAATGTCGGAGATGAGGAAGAAGATGGAAATAGAAGAGTTTCAGTTATAGAAAATGAAAAAGATGGATCTATTATTGAAATTATTCTAAGCAAAAGATCATGAAGAACATTACCTAAATGCAAATCGGAGAAATACATGTACATAAAAAGCAAAATTTTTGGACTTTCCTGTATTAACAATAAAATTTATCGTATTCCTTGCATTCATTATAAGCATGGTAAGAACAACAGCATAGAATCATGTGAATTGTGGTTAATCAAGCTTGTTCATAGTCTTTCAAATATTGAAAGCTTGAATTGTGTGAAAATGAGATGCAGATTGTCAAGTCATCGTGTGGTCACAGAATTTCACTCGCAAAGAATATCTCAGGTGTAGCCATCACACATGCCTTATAAATATATTCTTCGTAAGTCATTAGGTGAAGTGATCATATTGCACTGAGGACACAGCTTCTTTGCACCCTGAAAAAAGAGCATAAAATTAGAGAAGGCCACTATATCAAATGTCAATCTTCCAATCTTTTCTGATCTTAACAAGACTGTTAACAAAACAAAACAGCAACAAAAAATCCCGTCACTGAAAAAGCAATCCTGCTGTCCAGTTGGGGTTTGCACTGGGACTGTTTATAACCACAGCCAGCCTTACTGTTAGGGTTTGTGCTAGGACTTTTTATAACCACAGCCAGCCTTACTGTTAGGGTTTGTACTAGGACTGTTTATAACCACAGCCAGCCTTACTGTCAGGGTTTGTACTAGGACTGTTTATAACCACAGCCAGCCTTACTTACCAGTGTTCTCATCCAGCAGTCTTGGCAATGGACGTGCCAGCATTGGATGGAAGTCAGGGGATTTTTGTAGCATTCCTGTGGGCAAGACCAGTAAAACCATGTACATTTTCGAAACGTTTACAGCAACAATAACTGGATAACTTTGCTTTAACTGTCTCTTACATTAGAGATAATTTGTGTAATCGCAAGAAGAAAAACTAGAATGTCCACAGACATACATTAACAAAAAATTGGAAATATACCATCACTGCGTACACGCTCCCTTCTGCAAGCAGCACTTAACCTGTCTCTTCGCGTATGCAATAAATCTCCTTGACCAAGCCTCCCAGCGTGGATGATCCAGGGTCACGGGTGCTAATTGCCCCATGATGGCCTAATGATGCGCGTTATAAGTGCCCCCTACCGTTACCAGCGTTATCGGCCAGTGAAAGGGAAATCTTTGTCTGAGATTACCCCATCTCACGTTAATACTACCAGAATCATCCTTCATTTCTTGATTTTGTTCTTGAGTCTTACATATCGTGAGCCGCTCTCAGCAAATTCTGTGTCCCTAACATATATAGTTTTCATATTATACTTGTTTCTTTCCGTGTGTCAAATAAGAAGATTTTTGGTGAGTAGAGAATAATTAATTGAAAACAAGTGATCATTACTGCCATACCTGACGATGAATTTGTTTCTTCCAAATGTGTTTGCAAAGGATAATATGTGTTCTTTCTTATGTGCTAAGCGCGTTACTTTACCTTTCTTAGTTTCTGAGATTTGTGCATTTTAATTCGATCTAGATGTAGGCTTAGTAGTAGGCGCTACATTACGTTTATTCCGTTTCTACAATTCTATCCTAATTGTCGTTTTATTTGAGATTTACGATTCCTTTATTGTAATTTTATTCTTTTTTTTTCATTTTCCTTAGTGTTCTAGATCTAGTTACAAAATGGAACATACTTTAGAATTGCATGAAAGCTGCTAAATGAACTGTGCCGGGTGTGTGGCGGTGTGAACATGAGTCACAAACAACAAGTAACCGACAGCCATGAAAAACTTGAAAGGTTCTTACAAACTGGAATCAAGGAGGACATCGTGTCGCTCATGGCACACAAGTGGAGAGGAAAGGATATTAAAGTCATACTAAATGGAGATTATAAGTTCTTTACTGAACTTTATGGCTTGTCGGGGGCATGTGGGACATTTCCATGGTTATGGTGCCTCATGCCCAAATCCAGATTCAACTCATTGAATCAACCTTTCCCTTCTCGAACACTTGCCTCGCTTCATCATACTTCATGCAGATCACACACAATTTATGTTACAAGAAAATGGAGAGAAGAAATATGCAGCCAAACACAACAATAGTATACACGCTCCCTTGCTTCCAGTTGAACTGGACCACATCTTTCCTCCTTACCTACACATACTCCTTGGTGTAGTTTTGAAACATCACAAACTACTTGAAACAGAAACAAACAACATACTTGAAACAGAAACGAACAACATAGAAAATATGATAGTTATAAAAAGGGACCATGATTTGACATAGGACTTATCGTTAAGAAATATGGGGGTAACTGGAAAAGGGCTAGGGATGTTAAAATGAAGTTAGAACATGAACGGGGTATTTTAGTGTTTAGTGATTATGAGATTTAGGAAGAAAAAAAAAAGCAGGAGGAGAAAGTAGGTGAATTAGAAGAAGAACTTATCTCGATACCCCAAATACCCATCCCAGTCAGATTAGGTCCAGTGTCATCGTGCCTTGATCCAATCCTTTGTGAGCATAGGATTCGACCCCAAGCCTACCATA
>JBCHJU010123089.1:0-10527 GCA_039654505.1 Plocamopherus imperialis | reverse complement strand
GAAGATCATTGCGGGTACGCAAACCCATACACCGAAAGGTAGAAATGGGGACAGATGAAGAAAGAAAGAAAGATCTATAGGGAGGGAAAGATATAGTTGATTTAAATGCTTTTTGAATACAGTATGGGATTAGATTTTTCAAAATTGTTTTTGGCAGACTACTTCAGACTCAGAACCCACAGACACTGAGGAACTGAACTTCTGTGCTGGGAGTTTTTTCATCCCTCTCGGGTAAAAAGTTCTTGTCAATTAATTTGTTCAATAAAGTAATTTACGCTATAGAAAATTATTTATATCAACATTTTGTTTCCTTGCACATTGAAGTACACATTTAGTCAACTGAAATTTTGATCGTTTGATTTGAACAGAGAATGAAAAGCAACAAATGCCTTGAAGAACTGTGGCCTTTGAAACTTATTTGTGATACACCAGCCTGGTATCAGGATGCTTCCAACACCAAGAAGCAGAGGACACCAAGAATAAGTATTATCTGATACTAATGCTTGCAATAGTAGTAGTAGCAGCCATAGTAATAATTGTACAGTGTGTCACAGATAAGCACTATGCATTTTACAATATTTGTGTGGTAAGAAAGATCTGTAATAAGTTATTTAATATTGACCACAATTTGTTTCTAAGTAAAGTAATTTAAAATATATATATAGCGAGAGAGACTGAATAAAAATGCCGTCATAATCATTTGTAAAACCTTATGCTCATGATACCAAGCACATTTTTTTCAAGTGATTTTTTTTATTCCACTTTTTAACATTTTGAATGTCTTTGTGGGAGAACATCGGGAACTGGACAGGTGTGTCGACCCCAAAACTAATAAAGAGCAAGCAAAGATCATTAGAGATGGCACAGACTGACCACTTCTACGACATGGTCATCCCCCAAAAATTTGACAGTCAAGTTGAAGGTGAAAATGAACATTATAACAATATTGAAAATCATGATGATGGTAATAATATTGACCATTATGATAATGGCAACTTATATTTCAGTTCTATAATTTTACAGTGTTTATTAGGGTACAAAATCTCAAATTATCATTTAAGATTGAAAAAAAAATATATGACATATTAAACATTTGTAAAAACTTGCATATAGTTGCAGGTTCAATGGTAATAGTTGGGAAATAACATATATGGAGGTAACTTATAAGTTGTTTAAACACAGTATGGGACATGACAGACATTTCAATATTGTTTTTGACAGACTACTTCAGACCCGGAACCGACGGACAATAAAGGACTGTTGTTTTGTGCTGTTATATTTTTCATCCCTCTCAGGTGAGTGCATTTTAACATGTGATGATAAGAAATAATTTACTCACAGGACAGTCATATAATAATTTATAACAAAGTTAAATCTAGTAAGATGTCATTTATCTCGATCACCGGCACCAATTCTCGATGGAAATACTGCTGACAATGTCTCCACTCCTACCTGTCCCTAGCCTTTCCCATCTCGATTCCTTTTTTCCTTTTGTTTATTTTTTTTTAAAGACAGTTGCCATCAAACTTGTTTTACTTTGTCTTTCAGCATGTCAAATTGATTTTAGTTTTGTCCTTCTTAGGTTAATTCACTACCATTTCTATGCTACGTTGTTTTGTTTTGATACTTTTATTACTTCTTGGTGTAGTCAACTGAAAGTTTGATCATTTTGATTTGAACAGAGGCATGGAAATCACCAAACGCCTTGAAGAACTGTGACCTTTGAAACGTCTTTGCTATACACCAGCCTGGTATCAGGATGCCTCCAACACGAATATGCAGAGGACAGCAAGAATAAGTATTTTTCTTATAGTAATACTTGCAGTGGTAGTAGCAGCAATAGTTGTAATTATACAGTGTGTTATCTCATAGACAAGTACTATGCGTTATCAATATTTATGTGGTAACAAAGATGTTTAATAAGTTATTTAATATTGACCACAATTTGTTTCTAAGTAAAACAACTGAAAGTATAGAGAGAGAGACTGGTAAAAGATGTCATCATAATCATTTGCAAAATGTTATGCTCATAACACCATTTTTGGCAAGCACATTTTTTCAAGTGATTATTTCCACCTTTTAACATTTTGAATGTGTTTGTTGGAAAACATCAGGAACTGGACAGCTTCGTCGACCACAAAGCTAATGAGAGCAAGCTAAGATCGCCAGTGACGGCACAGACTGACTACTTCTGCAATGTGTTCATCCCCCCTACGTTTTGACAGTCAAGTTGAAGGTGAAGGTGAAGATAATAATGATAATGAATATGATGATGATTGTTATAATATTGACCATAATGACGATGGTGACCACTCAATGACAATGACAAAAGTTAAAGTAATTGTACATTGTATCGTCTTATATTTCAGTTCTATGAATTTTTACAGTGTTTATTAGGGTGCAAAATCTCTAATTATAATTTAAGATTGAAAAAATATATATAACATATTTAACATTTGTAAAACTTGCATATAGTTTCAGGTTCAATGTTACTAGTTGGGGAAGCAACATATAAGCAATTTTGTTGGGATTTTTAAAAAAACTTTGGTATATAAAATGTGGAGGTCATTTAAAAGTTATTTAAAAACAGTATTGGACAAGACATTTCAATACTGTTTTTGACAGACTACTTCAGACTCGGAACCGAGGGACGGTAAAGGTTGTTCTTCAGTGCTAGAATAATTTTCATCACTCTCAGGTAAGTGCACTTTTTCATGTACTGAAAGGAATTCATTTACTCACTGGCCAGTCATATAATAATAATTTATATCAAAGTTAAATCTAGTATGATATCACTCACTCATCCGCATCACCGGTTCCTCTTCTCGATGGAAATACTGCTGTAAATGTATCCACTCCTGCCTGTCCCTGGCCTTTCCCATCATCTGACTGCTTTTTTCCTTGTGCCTTTTTTTTTTTTTTTTTTAAACAATCGTCATCAAATTTGTTTTACTTTGTCTCGCACCTTGTCAAATTGCTTTTAGGTTTGTTATGCTTAGGTTAATTCACTACCATTTCTATGTCAAATTGTTTTGTCTTGAAACTTTTATTACTTCTTTTTGGTTTAGTGAACTGAAATTTTGATCATATTGAACAGAGACATGGAAAGCAACAGACACATGGGGTGAAAATGGTCGCATGTGTAATCCAAAAGGTCGTTCTTGAGTTGTAGGAAGATAAAGAAAGATTTGATTTAAATATTTTCTACAATAAAGAGACCAGATTTTTCAAAATAGTTTTTGCCAGACTACCGCAGACCCGAAACCTATTCTGGGATTTTTCTCATCCCTCTTAGGTAAAAATCTCATGTCCATTAATTACGCTTTTTTATGTGTTAAAAAAATAAAGTGATTTCCGCTCAAAAAGCTTTCACTTCTACTGGAGTCAAAACTGGTGACGTCATCCACAGAAACGAATGGAGACAGCGAGTGCCGAATTGAACACCACAGCTGGCCGACAAAAGAGGGCAAACCATGTGTTGCTAGCCACCGCGTCCCTCGCTACGCAGTATATTTATTAAGAAAAAACGAGCCTTTACTCTCTTACCTTATAGCTTTTATTGAGACTCACAATATATGTCAGTGACTTCATTCTTTTTTTTTTTATATATTATTTTGAGTGAAGATGGTCCATATAAGAGGGGAAAAGTTGGGTCTTTCATTGATTTATTAGTATTAACCGTAAAACTCGATTTAGATCTGCAATGTATATTTCTCACCAAATTGTGTTGAAATGTCAGCTGCTCAAGATCAGTTATCACTTCTACCTCTCATAGATGGAAGGAAAAGGATGGCTGTGGTCAATTTGTGTCGCTTGCTTTACATGCACTTTGTTTTTTGTTGGTTTTTTTTTCTTTTTGCATAATTTATGTCTTTGATAATGATGATGGTGATGATGATGATGATAATAATAATAGAAGAAGTAGTGATAGTAATGATGATATTAATAATAATAATAACAAGAAAAATAATAATAATCATAATCATAATAATCATAATAATAATTCAGCACAGTACATAAAGAGGCAGAAAGTTTCCCAATCCAAAAAGATAACACTACTTTATATTAATATTCACAAACCTTACTTTACATAAACCAATCAAAATAAACCATAATTCACCAAAATATTTAAAAATAGATGTAATAAGCTTTTTGTAATTCACATAGAACCCGATCAGCTCAAGCGCTCAGGAAGGCAAGCTTGCCCTCACTGGAAGTAGTGAGAGTGGGCTTCGTATTCGTTGGGCATGCCGCCATTACTATAGACTCTAGTTCTATTTGTTAACTTTTTGTTATAGATATAGATAATTTTTCATATCAACAGTTCATTTCCAAGCATTTTAAGTACACATTATTAATAAAGGCAACTTAAAGTTGATCATTTTGATTTGAACAGAGGTATGTAATTCAAAAAACGCCTTGAAGAATTGTGGTCCTTGAAACATCTTTGTGGCACACCAGCCTGGTATCAGGATGCCTCTAGCACCAAGATACAGAGGACTTCAAGAATAAGGTTTTTTTCTGATACTAATACTTGCACTAGTAGTAACAGCAATAGTAGAAATTGTACACTGTGGTATCTCTTAGCTAAGTACTATGCATTTTACAATACTTATGTTGTAAAGAAGATCTGTAATACGTTATTTAATATTGACCACAATTTGTTTCTAAGTAAAACAATTTAAAATATTAAGAGAGAGACTGAAAAAACTGTTTTCATAATCATTTGTAAACCTTTACGCTCATAACACATTTTGACAAGCACATTTTCTCTAGTGATTTTTTTTTTTTTCACTTTTTAATATTTTGAATGTCTTTTTTTAGAGAATATCAGAAACTGGACAGGTTTGTCGACATCCAAACTAATGAGAGCAAGCAAAGATCCTCAGAGATGGCACAGACTGATTACATTTAGGATTTGTTCGTCCCGCCTTCAGTTTGACAGTCAAGTTCAAGGCGAAGGTGAACATAATAATGATAATGGAAATGATGATGATGGTAATAATATTGACCATGATGATGATCGCGACCACAGAGTGATGATGAGAAAAGTTAAAGTAATGGTTCTGTGTGTCATTTTATAGTTCAGTTCTATGAATTTGACAGCATTTATTAGGGTAAAAATCTCGATTTATAATTTAAGTTTGAAAAAAAATATATATGACATAATCAACATTTATTAAAACTTGCATATACAGTCGACTCCACTTGTAACAAAGTCGGTTGTAGTGATTTTCGGTTGTAGTGATCTTTGTCCCTGGAACAGGCACCTATATAACTCAAACTCTTCTAACGGTTGCAGCGAACTTCTGATGTAGCGATCTTTTTTCTGGTCCCCAAGGGACATTGCTACAAGCGTAGTCGACTGTATATAGTTTCAGGTTCAATGGTAATAGTTGAAAAAGAAACATATATGCAAGTTTTGTTTTGCTTTTAAACTTACATGAAAAGTGGAGGTAAAAGTTATTTAAAAACTGTATGGGACAAGACATTTCAATATTGTTTTTGACAGACTACTTCAGACTCGGAGCCGAGGGACGATACAGGACTGTTCTTCTGTGCTGGAATTTTTATCATCCCTCTCAGGTGAATGCGCTTTTTCATGTCATGTACTGAAAGGAATGGACAGTCATATAATAATAAGTTATTTCAAAATTAAATTAAGGAAGATCTCAGTCACTCATCAGCATCACAGGTCCCTATTCTCGATGGAAAAACTGCTGAAAATGTCTCCACTCCTGCCTGTCCATGGCCTTTCGCATCATATCATTCCTTTTTCCTTGTGTTTTTTGACTTTTTTAATAAACAGGAAGTTCAAAAGTGTAAGCGTTCTGTTCACCGAGCCACTTTCACTTTTTTTTTTTTTTTTTTAATTTTTTAAATTATTTTTTACCTGCACCTCACATGCTTCTTGTAGCCTTCTTCTTGCATTTGGCTGAGTAATCTCTATTTCTTTTATACCAGAACTCGAAGAGTGTTACATACAAGGAAACCAACACAAAATAATGGACATTTGATCATATTTCATTAATTTCTGCTATATCTGTATGATTTCAAGAAAATTTTGCAGGCAGGAAAAATTTGAATTTTTTCATATTTTTTTTTATTTTCAAAAGATGGCACTGGCTGACCACTTCATTGATGTGTTCATTCTCCCTACAGTTTGACAGTCAAGGACCAAGGTGAAGGTGAACATAATAATGATAATGGAAATGATGATGATGGTAATAATATTGACCATTATGATGATGGCGACCACTCAGTGATGATGACGAAGGTGAAAGTAGTTGTACAGTGCATCACATCTTACGTTTCGGTTCTATGAATTTTGCACTATTTGTTAGGGTACAAAATTCTCTAATTATAATTTAAGATTGAAAAAATGTACATGACATATTAAAAAGCCCCTAGCCCATATATGTTAACTCCACGTAGAGCTAAATGCATCTCTCATGGAATGTTGACGTGATAGGAACTTCATGATATAATTTTGTCAATTTGAGTCACATGATATAATTTACATAATGTAATTTTGTCTTGCAGCCATCTTGTCCTCCATGCCGACACAGCTGTCAAAGGGGTAATGCAAGTAAAAAACTTAAGTTATGTTTTGTATCGATGTTTTTAATATAATACATGTAATTTAATTTATTTTAGAATAATGATAAAAAGAAAGGGAAGTTATGACTAGTTGGGTTCATTAACAATTTGAATACCTTTGAAGACACTTAGAGGTTTGAAATGTAGAATATATGCTCTGATTGGAATCGTTATAAAGCATAAAAAGTTAATGCCTCTTCTGAGACTGGCAAACCTTCAAATTCAATGCTTAAAACTTATTGACCCACAAATGAAAAACAGAAAATGATGACATTTGTCATTTTTCATCATAATCATTCACCTACTAATTTATCTACAGGACTGGACAATACTGCCCTTACCATGGATCATTTATTTTGTATCTTGGAGATGAATGTTCCCTTCATTAGCCCTCAAATCTGTCATGTCGACAACGTTTTTAAATAGGTAATTCCAGTGAATTGGTAACACTGCCAAAAGTATAGTCTTGTGAGTTACACATAAAAAATATTAATAAGTTTAACCTGAATAGTCAAATCTTAATTCTTTATATGTGTCCAAAATGCTGGCATCGGCTTTCTATGATTTGGATTGAAAGGGGATTTTAGGGCATTAACATACAGGGACTTGTTTGCAATTGTGGTCGTTACTGAGTTAAGTATTTTTTGCAGCTGTCTTCTTTGAGAGGTATTGATTTTGTAGTCATCGGCATAGATTATTTTGCTTGGGCATCAAGTGTCAAATGTTGAGGCTGGTTGCGGCCTGACAGATCTTAATTCTTTCAATGCATGTTCCAAGTTAACTATGAACAGTACTAGGCTGAGGCAGTGTCGAAAGTATTCGAAAGTCTATCAATTAAGATTTTATGATCGATCGTATCGAAAGCTTCTCTAAGGTCTAATAGCCCATGCATCGATATCTTCCCTCAAAGTTGTTTATGTGTGTAGCGCCGTTGCAGGCTGCTCTTGATTCTGCCCTGGATTTTACGGAACATTCTCTATATTTTATGTGGTTTCCAATTCTTAAATGGACTTACATTTTATACAAAGATATTCATATTTCTATAGAGGTCATTTTTAGCTCATTTTTTTTTAATGAAATATACCTTTTATATAAAAAGTTGTCTTAAACTATAATACCAGTAATAGGATTTCGTACATCTACATTGATTCTCTTAGATATTTTACACACCACCATTTTAATCCGTCAATTGTACTCAACTCTATTCACTTGACATCGTCCCGTCGACTCGACCGGCCCTAAGTAAATATTGTTTCTAGGTCTACGTCAAGACCGTTTTTGTCTCCATGCCATCAAACACAATACATGTATTCCTACGGAATCAACATGCCCCCAGGCTTCGGACACTCATACGCCATTGACCAATTACTGAATGTTAAGAACAACTTTCTCTCTAAAAGCATATCACTTGCGACTCCAGTGGCAAACGTAATGTAAGATTTATAGATACGCCGGCATCCTCACAAGCGCACAAATAGACCCGCAAGAGTGGCAAGCAAAACAAAAACCAATTCAAAAGCCAAGTCCATTAACACAATCATCTGCCACCGCCCGGCAAAATTTCACGATGTCCCCCGCCCACCAAAAACAATTAGACAACTCCGACGCCATACAAGTATGACAAAATGTAATGCAAATGGAGAACTCTGCACCATGATTGTAAACTTTCAAAAGCTTGCCTCCAAAAAAAGCCCTATTCTGGCATAACATCGAAGCCATGAAACCCAATGTCATTATTGGTACTGAAACATGGTTATCACCCAACATACATGACTCAGAAATATTACCACCTGAAGATCAATATACATTATTCAGAAAAAACATATGACGGATGGGGTGGAATCTTCATCACCACAAAATCAGACCTCAGAGCTCACGAAATGCCACTAAACCCACCGCACGAGGGGGTGATTCTTGTAAAAATTGAAACTTCTGCAAATTCCACACCACTTACAATTGGCGCAATCTACAGAACTCCATCAGATAACTCAATGGAACAAACCACAGCTTTGACAAGCTGTCTTAACAACATAAATGAAAATGATATATTGTGGTTGGGCGGTATCACAAACCTTCCCGACATTGATTTGGCATTTTTAAACAAAATATCTGACCTAGGCTTAACTCTTTTCGGACATATCCCAGATGTATCGGCAGAAAAAAATTACTCTTACGGATGTATGCCGATGTATCGGCAGATGTTTGTACTCTCTAAAACAGAGTTCAAAATTAATTATGTCTAACCACCCCCAAAAAAAAAAAAATCCGTCCAAAAGGAGTTCACACAAGTAATTGACTCACCAACAAAAGGCAAAAACATCCTTGACACATTCTTAACGAATTGACCAGGCCTCCTACAAAAAGCATTCACAGCTCCTGGTATCAGTGACTATGGCATTGTTATTGCCGATAATCGTCTTATCAGCCACGAAAGTGAAACAGTTACCAAGTACTATAAATATATGGAAAAAAGCAAACATCGCTGCTATCCAAAAAGAAACATTACATCTTACAGATTCAATAGTCAATGACCCAAGTCCATCAGTAGATTGGATCTGGACAAAAATCAATATCCACCTCATAAAAATGATGAAAACCCATGTCCCGACTAAATAGACCTCCAAACAATTCAACCAACCTTGGATAAATCACAAATTGATAAAAACTATCCAGAAAGAGAAAGAAGGCATTGGGAAAAGCCAAGCAAAGCTAGAACCCAACTTTACAAGAAGAATACAAACCAATGAAAAAGCAAACACAAAATGATAATCGAAAAGCGTACCAAAACTCCATCAACAAACTCCTAAGTGACGACCCAAAAAAAGACATTTGGAAAATTAAAAGTAGAAAATGTGATCAAGTAGGGGTTGCCCATTTATTGAAAATTGGAATAACAGTCTCCACAGGCAGAGAAAAAGCAGATGTTTTGAACGACCAATTCTGTTCTGTCTTCACCTAATCGGACTTATCCTGTCTCCTTATTATCAAGGATGTAACGGACAAAATTTTACCAAACAGCAAAGTCACTGTAGCAGGTGTTCAAAAAGTACTCGTCGATCTGAACTGTAAGAAATCGGCTGGTCCCGACGAAATTCCGTCTCGTCTTCTCCAACTTGTTGCCGAAGAACTCACCTGGTCGAGGCGCTAGGCCTGGAAACACTTCAACAAAGACACACAAATGTAGCATGTTCTACAAAATAACAAACAAAATTGTAGAAACTGATGCATCAAAATCCTAAAAACAACTTGTGCGCACTAGAGGACCTAGCAAAAAGTTCATCATCCCAGAGTCACGCATCAACACCCACTTTTACTCATTATACTATCTCTCCACCATCTGTCTGTGGAACAATCTACCCGTCAATGCAGTTGAATCCAAAGATGTAAATCAATTTAAAAAAGCAATGTCAAATGTGGACTGGTCCTCTGTTTAAGAAGTTTCTACATCATCACTTTCAAGGTTCAGAAGTTTCCACATCATCACTTTCAAGGTTCAAGGATCCCCTCATCAGCAGCACACAATAAATCGCTTTGTATTTTCAACAATGCAGTTTCTGTGCTATGGAATGGTATTTACAGGGTGGCCAGCTAAGTCGGAAAGTCGAAAATTGGTAGGAAATTTCACCTCAAGTTCGGAAATGTCGGAAATGGTTGGAAATTTACATGAGCGTTTGGAAATTTTGCATTAGTGGTAGGAAAAATTCGAAAGTTTTAAATTCGTGCCTTTGGAACTGTAGTTTGGTATCGGTATCTGGTATCAAGGCACTCACATAGTCTAAAGACAGGAAGGCCGTCGTTGACTGACCAGCGTTCAGTTGGAG
Organism: Plocamopherus imperialis; assembly: GCA_039654505.1. Lineage (NCBI taxonomy): Eukaryota > Metazoa > Mollusca > Gastropoda > Nudibranchia > Polyceridae > Plocamopherus > Plocamopherus imperialis. The sequence continues at coordinate 106 of JBCHJU010123089.1, read as the reverse complement.
AATGGGACGCGAGAAGCAAGGTCGTGCTTTCTCGAGATCGCGAGTGTGACATGTGAGTGCCTTGATACCAGATACCAATACCAAACTACAGGAACTTGGCTAAAAG